>JAMPIV010019396.1:0-68215 GCA_024509875.1 Oreohelix idahoensis | reverse complement strand
AAAGTATGTCGAAACGCGACTAAAATTAGTAGTGAATCGGGCTGCAATTTCACCCGTTAAAACAGGCTGTTCAATAACATAACCACTGCAAGAGTATTGTGCTTTGTCTTTAGGCCAGGGGTCGGGGAACCTTTCCGTGACAAGGAGCCAAATATTCAATTTTGTCTCCGTTTTTAAACAAATTTGAAGAGCCCTGCATGAAAAAAAAAAAATCACATGGTATCCCTCAATCCATCACACATCCATAATTCTCGCTCTCCTCCGCCGTTTGTACGTCGATCACATCTAAAGGATGCAACCTGTTGGTTAAAAGCTAGACATTAATTGTATTGTTTCCCTATAAACGTACTCCCCTGAAAATAGTAACACTCAACGAAGAAAAGACGGTGTAGAACCAGTTTCATTCCGGAAACGGATTTAACTCATCATTTAGTTAAAAATAAACCATAAAAAGTAAGTTTTTTTTATTGTTTCTTCAAGACAAAATTGTAATTTAAAGTATTGCAGACTTATTATTATGGATCAAAATGGGACCCCAAGATGCAGCAATAGTGAATGCAGTCAGCGACCCATAGCTGTACTGCTTGCATCAGGACCAGCTAACCAGAGCTGGTCAAGACCGCACTCCACCTCCACGTGGTGGTCCTGGAAACAGTCTGCAGCAGTGCAGTCTGGCTGAGCGAGTGCGGATCGCAATGGGAAGGCAAACCCGGTCCCTAAAAAATGCCATGCTGAAGTCGGATGTGTCGACCGAAAGGTGCAGATATCACAGCTTAGGCGTAAACAGACACAACGCAACCATCGTCCTTTTCAGGGCGAACGAGGAAGAAGGAAGAAGAAGAAGATGGCTGCAAAACGAGCTGCAGATGCTAAGAGGAAGAGACGATCGCGTCAATCACAACGAGCAAGAGAGACTCTCCAGCGAGCGCATGTTTGCCATTTAGGATGCCAGTTGCCATTTTTAGGATGCGACGTCGTCCAATTCCCAGTGATTTTAGCATTCCAATAATAACGATCAATAAGGCGCAAAGACAATCTTTTGATCACGTAGGAGTTTTCCTTCCTGAACCTGTTTTCGGACACGGCCAGCTTTATGTCGCCCTCACACCGAGGAACAAAAATCATGAAAACTTGAAAGGTTTTGTTAAAAACACTTTTTTTCAGGAAACATTTTTTGAAGCAAATCCATGCACTTTCTCAAAAAATGTTGTCATCAAAGAACTTGTATATTGAATAAAAATATATTAACAGTTTTTGATTTTACTTCCGTCATTATTGACGGGTTATTGCCACTTCACTAAGAGTTAAGCAGTAGAGAGCCGAGAGCAGCACGAGATGGCTTAAGCCGCCTGCTTCGGTGGCTCAATTTTCCATTAAAAAATAGGTAGTTCCATAGCAGAAATTGTCTGGGGAGGTGAAGTGTTACAGAGTCCGCTATACAAGGTCCAGCTTTTGGAATTGAGGTAATCAGTTCTCTGTCTCAATGCCTTCACCTTCCTTAACTCAAGAGTAGTCATGTACCCATTTACAGCTGGGTAGACTGGAGCGCCACGCTTAGTCACGGTGTCCGGAAACTGTGCCACCAGAGACAAGCACTCTAACCGCTTAGCCAGTCGAAAACTCCCATTCTTCCAATCGAGCAGAAAAAAAAAAAAAGAAATTATTGTTATTATTATTTTTGAAATATAGTGTGGCGTCTGACGAGACAAAGAAAAAACATAACTGCTGTTCCAGCGTGGCATATCATAAGAGGCAAAATGGGTTGATTTTAAGAACGGAGGCTAGGAGCTTCATTATGAAAAAAAGACTGCTACTGAAAAGCCCACTGGAAGATCACATGAAGCGCATTGATGTGGAATTCTTGGCTAGAGGGCTAAGTGAAATGATACCCCAAACACCAGAAGTCTTTCTGTCGCCTGATGTCTACACGTTTCACCCAGCCGCAAGAATGTATGCCACAGCAAATACACATGAAAAAGACAAAGATTAATAAATAAAATTATAATACATGCCGCAATTGGTAACAAGATGGCACTTGGTCAAACACCTCTTCAAGATGTAGAATCATATATATAACTTGGCAGCAAGTTGGAGCGGCAAACAGTGATATATAAAATAAGGATACAAAATAGAGCAGCTTTCCATGCTATGGACTTCAGAAAGACAACGAAAGCAAGGACGGCCAAAATATACTTGGAGAATGGTGGAAGCAGAGATGCTAAGCAAGAACCAGAGCTGGGGCCCCACACGATGGATGACTGCCGACCGAGCAAAGTGGAGACAGTTTGTTGCTGGCCTACAAGACGCCACCATGTGTGATGGTCACTGATTGCTTTAGTCAGCGATCAAGGACCAAAGAAGAAGGAGAGGAGCTTTCTCTGTATTAGGAAATATATGGAGATAAAAATTAATAAAGTCCAACACAGAAATAAGAAACTGCAACTGAAAAGTCGAGTCAATCCTACTGTATGGCTGTGAAACATGGAGAAACACAAAAACAGCAACCAAGAATTTAGAGTTTCATAAATGGATGCTTGCTCAGATTATAAGAATTGAAGTGGTATGAAAAGGTCCTCACTGTGGAACTGATGACAAGGTCCACCATGTGGAACTGATGACAAGGTCCTCATTGTTGGACTTATGACAAGGTCCTCAATGTGAAACTGATGAGAAGGTCCTCAACGTGCAACTGATAACAAGGTCCTCAATGTTGACCTGACGACAAGGTCCTCAGTGTGGAACTGATATCAAAGTCTTCAATGTAGAACTGATGACAAGGTCCTCAATGTGGAACTGATATCAAGGTTCTCAATGTGAAACTGACATCAAGGTCCTCAATGTGGAACTGATGACAAGGTCTTCAATGTGGAACTGATGAAAAGGTCCTCGGTGTGGACCTCATATCAAGGTCCTCAATGTAGAACTGATGACAAGAGCCAGACAAGTGCCAGTGAAACAAGAGGTGAGAAGAAGATGCTAGCAATGGTTGAATATACATTGAGGAACCTGTATAGATAACATTACCGCGAGTCCTTGTTCTAGAACCCACAGCGTAAAGGAGGCAGAGAAAGACAGAAAAACACATGAAGAGAACTGGAGACAGAAACGAAAATTATGAAAAAAACAATGAGCTGATAGTCTGCTAATAGATGACTTGGCGTACGTTTGTTACAATGAGCTGATAGTATGCTAATAAATGACTTGGCGTACGTTTGTTAATGCCTTTGCTCCTTGGGGAGCATTAAGTAAATAAATTGAACTAAACCTGTAAGTGAACATCTTTAAATATCTTACCCATGTCACCACCTGTGTTATCTAAACTGGCCTGCACCCTTCCCACCATCTGCCCCAATCCAGCATCCTCGCTGATGATGAAGCTGAATATGGTCGGTGTAAAAATTGGTGGATGGACTACTCCGCTAATCACACTAACTGTGACCAGGGCAAGATCTGGAGAGGTCATCCCGCCTCCATCAGTGGCTAAAATTCTCAGATCAAATACACCTTCAGCTTCTGGCAATGATTTTTTCAATGATATGGCACCTGAAACAAAGAGACAGACAAGGTGGACATCTTACTCAAGACTTAAGTTAAACTTTATGTCTTAAAGTTTAAGTATGTTACGCGATGATGGACAATTTAATATAGGTAATTAACAGACACTCGTTGGACAGACAGGAAGACACTAGACAACAGATAACAAATATAAGTAATAGACTTACGAGGAACCGAACAATGAGGGGACCATCCAAATGGCACTGTCTTTAAAACGGGGGTATTAAGTTGGCTGTGCGTCCTTTCACAATTTACTTTCATAGCAAGGCGATGGCGCCGTCTGTATGATCTTTGGTTCGATTCCTAGTAAGCCTATCACTTATATTACTTTTCTGTTGTCTGATGTCCTTCTTTCTGTCCATCAAGTACCTGTTAATTATATCTATATTTATTTATTACTCATGTTTTCTTCAATATTTTTGCCGTGATTGAGAAGTCACTTTCTATTTTTTAACTTTCCCATCCTCACTTGTATCTATTGGATATGCACGAAACAAAAATCAAACCAAGGAAAATTAACTGGCATTTGAGTAATAAGTTTCATTTTTTAATTTGTATCCCAGAAACAAAATAAAGTAAAGAAAAATAATATCTAAAGTGGCCAATAAAGTGACGTTTCGAGGGACAGACAAATATGCTTCCAAAAAGTAAATCGTGTATTGAACAGACCGGAAACGCTGAGCTGTAATGTTTATGCGAAATAACATTTTATTTACTACAAGGCCAGTTAATTATCTTTATTTTGACGCTCGTTTCATATAAATCAGGTTTTTTTAACCGTGGTTCCACGGAATCCTGGGGTTCCGCAGAGATCGTTAGGGGTTCTGCGAGAGATCGTGGTTGAAACAAAGTTAACGTCATTTTTTTAACTTTGCGCACCGGGTGATGTTTGCTATCTCAGTAGTGGGCAGTGACAGAGAAGTGCCGTATGGCAGTGCGCAACAGGACCGTGTTCGATCTTGCATTTAACTTATTTCATTAGCATCTTGTAGAGTACGCAAGACTTTTAGGCCTACTTGGATAAGGTTTTAAAAAAAATCAAATAGGAAATTAAAAATAGGAAAAACTGAAGTTTCTTTTACCTTCACTACTGATTTGCATTATAATTGTTATCCTTTGTGCAGAGGAAGAAGCACACAAAAAAGAGTAGGCTAATAAGTTGGCCAAAACAAACAGATGCACGGAAAAAAAATAATTCTCTACTCAAAAGAGCATTGAGAATTTTAATTGGATTATTATGTTTACAACTTACTGATCACGCTAAGATTCCATGAGCTGTAGTATTAATTTTTATACCGGGGTTCTCTGACACCTGAAAATTATTTCAAGGGTTTCTCCAGGATAAACAGGCTGAAAAAGGCTGATATAAATAGTTGGGTAGGAGTGATTGAAGTAACAATTTAAAAATAGAAAGTGATTTTTCAATCACCCAGAAGATCGTTCTATAGCTTCAATGTTCTACACTCCTGCATCCTCTGTCCTGTATCACCAATAATATCAAAATATACGTCATCAGCTTCTTATCTGAGTATCCGATTGGTAGAGTGGTTGGAGTGCTTGCATCATACGGCAAAGTTACTGGGTTTAGATTCGAAACCAAGTAGCTTTTGGCTTCAGTCCACCTAGCTGTAAATGGGTATCTGATTTTGCTCTTGAGTTAGGGACGGCATGACTGCGAAGAAGGGAACTGTTACTTCTGAGACCTAGTACAATGAAGTCCTTCCAGTCCCTTACGACAGCAGATGCTACTAGACTACTTTTTAAAAATCTTCTTACGAGTGAGTCAACCACCAAAACATGGCGTGAAGGATGTGTGTCCTTTTTCCGCTGCGTGCCGTCATGACGGCATTAATTCTCCTGAGGTTATTTATTGTGAGGCATTGGTTTTGAAGATATGGAGCAACGCGTCAAAAATGGCGTGGAGAGACATGGAAAAAAAAATCCTATGAACTGAAATTTGATTAGTTAATACCTGTTTTATCATACGTTTTTTAAATGTACAGATGTCTTTTAGAATCTTGCCTTGTCATGAAAGAAATACATAACACAAATTCAAAATGACCTCCTATTAATCCATCTCCGAATTATTATTTAAGGGCAAATCGACTTGAGGTATTAAATCGGCCAAGTTACTGCACATGAAACGAAACTCCATTCATCAAACAACCGCTATTTTTAGGATGGGAACAAAATGCGCTTTCTTTCAACTGGCTGGGGCGTAATAGCAAAGTGAAAAGATTGCAATTTGGTGGGCAAACTTTGGGTAACCCGATAAGGCAGCTCTCTAATAAGGGAATATGCCATCTGGGGTATATTACAATTTATTAATATCACTAACATAATATATTTTTTAAAGCATCAATATCAAAAATACCACTTTATTAACTTCTTACCTGTATTTGTATTGATATCAAAATATCTCTTGTTGTTTCCTTCAGTTATGGAATACGACACCGTCCCAAATATCCCACTGTCTCTATCCCTGGACTGGACCGTGACCAGCTGACCTGGCTTGACACCAGACAACACGTTGATGGAATATTCCCTGGGTTCAAATCTGGGGTGGTTGTCATTCACATCTGTAACGTCTATCTGGACAACCCGTTTGCGTGGACAGCCCATCTGGCAATACAACAAACTTGTTATTTGACAGCACACATATTTTGTCAATGAAAATAAAAATAGACAAGTACTAAGGGAACTTAAGAGATTGTTTAAGTAAGTGGCAGTATGATTTCTGTCATGTTTAGTCCCGAAAGGGGGGGAGTGTGTCCTCTGAAGTGAGAAAAAGAAAAAAAAGGACTACTAATCCCTCGGATTATATCATACAAGGCGACTAATAAGACATTATGCCTGAGGCTGGTACACTCATCATGTAAAAGACATTGGTTCAGGAACCCCCGCTGTAAGTGTAACATGTGAATACATGGTGGAGGCTTCCTTCATGGGGCAGCTGGCAATGATAGCTTCATGCTCAATAAACAGTGTGAAATGGCAAATTTCTGTATCCATCACAACACTGTCCTAAACGGCGGTGTACACCAAAATTAGAAGGCGCCACACTAGGACAAAATACATAAAGGCTGTCTACGTTCAGGAAGAAAGCCAAAACTGATTAAAAATTTAAAATAATAAATAGAAATAATAACGACCCGAAATAGAAGTCGCTGGTGATGCTTGCTTTGACAATCCGAATCAAAAGCAAGATGGCCACCGGAATAGATCCAGGGATTTTCACTGAAGAATGTCGTAAAAATAGCGCGCGAATAAAGATGGTCGGGAGTGCGGTGCCCTAAATACAGCATTTCGTGGACAATTGACGCTAACAAAACTTCGACATAATAACAGTTAACAGAGAAAATTAAGTTTTTCCTTCTTTTTTTTCTTCGGCCATAATTTGCATAACCTAATTTATCATCCTGATTCATTTCATTCTTTCTTTGTTCTTCAGATCTTCAGAGCAGACTAGACCAACAAACTCCTGCGTCTGCTGTCCGAATTCGAGATAGAAATGAAAATAAATGAGTAAGACATGGGACAGACCTTCAGCTGATAGCACGTGACTGGGGGACATTGGGCATTCATTTGGTGAAGACTATGCTACCATGGGGAACTGAAAGTAAATTAACTGAACTTAACATATAAGTACATATTGATAGGTGTATAAATATCTTACCTATGTCACTACCTGTGTTATCTATACTGACCTGCACCAGTCCCACAATCTGCCTCAATCCTACATCATCGCTGATGATGAAGCTGAAAATCTTCGTCTTGGATCCTTAGTCCCCGACTGAAACAGCAGTTAGTGGCCATCACGCCTAGTGACGTATTGTAGGGCAGCAACAAACTGTCCCCACTTTTGCTCGGTCGGTAGCCATCCTTCGTGCCGTGCCCCAACTCTGGTTCATGCGTTGTATCTCAGCTTCCACTGTTCTCCGCCAGGTTGTCTTTGGTCTGCTTCTCTTTAGCCGCCCTTCTGGAGCCCATAGCCTAGCAGTTCTGGTGATGGTGTCAGGGTCTCTTCTGAGGACATGGCCAACCCAGTTCTAGCATCTGCCCGCAATGATGGTGTGCATGCCTTTTAGACTGCACCGTGTAAGCAAGCTCCTGATTGGAGATGGTATTCGGCCAAAATTTTTCTAAGAAGCTGAATATGGTAGGTGTAAAAAATAGGTGGATGCCTCTACTGCCTGGTGCATTGAGTTTCATATCTGTCCATGCCTTCCTCATCCCTTCATTTCTGTCTCCTGTTCTCTTCTTTATGTGTTTTTCAGTCTCCACTTAGCTCTTACCATGGGGATTCCAGAACAAGGACTATCTTGTAATGCTATGAACCAGTTTCCTTATTGTAAGTCCTATCCATCACCAGCGTCTTCATTTAGCAGACATATCAGTTGTTATTGGACATTTTTGGGGGCTTCACATTCTACAGGAAAGGGGGTAAACGACCTCATGCCCAACCCTCCTTCACTCATCATGTCATCATCACCATCACCATCGTTCATCATCGTCGTCATCATCATCATCATCATCATATTTCTTTTCGCTCATCATGGAGCATGACATCACAACTGTTGCTAGCCCTTTGTATTAAACCTGCACAAAAAATATCCATGTACTCTTGCAACAGCGGATTATGTAGCAACGGTTTTTACATGATGAGGTAGCCAAGCCGCAAGCACAACCTCACATTTATCGCCTCTTACGGCATGCTTTAGGTAGCAGAAGTCACATTCTTTCTTTGTCGCCTTGGAGATCTGCGGGACTACAAGGAGTACCAACCCTCCTTTGTCACCCATTACGGACTACACGGACGGTTACAGTATTACTGTTCTTTGCTCCTCCTTCAGGCTATGGTAACCAAAAATAAAGGTTAATAAAGATGCAGATAAAGATTTAAAAAAACAAGATACGCCATTAAAAATGTAAATGATAAGACTTGTCAGACGAACAAGCGTGGCAGACGTTTACCAAACGCCATGTCAAATAGAGTTTAGATTAGTTGGAGATAAGCAGAGCAACAAGACAAGACGTTGTTTGTCTTGCTGGGGAGTTCTAACAATCAATCCTACGGTGCCAATGTTACCGAAGACGCAGGAATGTCGGCTGTCGAAGTCGTTGAAATATTTGCTGGCGATAACACGATAATAACGCTCAAACTAATAGACCTGAAAATGCTATTTCTTCTTTTATTTTGTTTTGGTTGGGGGGATGGGTGCTAAAGAATAGGCATCGACAACACATTCAGAGAAAGAGAAAGAAAAAAGATAAGGAGACAGAATGACTAAACTTTATTTTCAAAGATTTGAGAATATGCCGCTCAGGTCTGTCTAAAGTTCTACCCTACCTTTCTCTCATCTTGTATGCTGCATCCCTTCATTCTAACACGTACTTTAAATATTAATTTAATGGAATAGTATACTTCTTCGTTACCACTCTTCGCCCCAGGGGCATAGGCCTTAAAAAAAACAAAAAAACAACAACAACAACAACTCATGCAAGTCCTAATGATGATGATGATGATGAAGTTGATAATGGTAATGAAAATGAAGATGACTGATAAAAATGATGATGATAAATGATGAGTGATGAAAATTCCTGATGACAATGATTGATGAAGTTGATAATGACGATGAAAAAGATAATGATGTTGAACGTAAGAAATAGCATGTTGAACTAACACAACACTTAGACCTGACCTGTGTCTACGGCTTCCACTTGAAACTCGTAAACTGCTTGTCGTCTCAAAATCCAGTCCAGACTGGATACAGATGGCCCCTGAGCTGACATCCACTCTGAACTCTTTCGGTGGCGCCAGCATCTGAATTTTTTTTATCCTGTAGATAACAGGTGATGTTGATGCCACATTCTGGGATCTGTCGCCGACACCATGTCGAAGGTGAAACAAAAAACCCCCAGTGAAAACTGTGGCTACGTGTGACATTTTAGTGTTTGTTTGTTATACAGGAGGTTGAAACAGCCAGTTGGCATTGGTTAAAAGAAGCATCTCGTGCATATTCAAAACCTTTTATGGCGGCTCATCGTAGATTAACTAGTATTGTTTTATTATAAGATGACAGCTGTTTAACGCTTTCTAAACCCACGAACCGCATGGTGCTCCAAGTAATAATACTTTACTCTCATAAGGGCCGCTCGGGACGTCCGTTTAATGTATTCTTACGCCCGTTGGCATAGCTTATCTACATTTTGAGATTTTTTTAGATACATATGTTTACTAAAAAGTATCCGTTTTTGGGGGTCTGCATGGGTAAAGAAGCCTTCAAATTGCTCGGGACAGAAAGAGGCAACACGGTTGAAAATAACGGAATAGTAAGACAGTAGTAGACAAAAACTGACCTCCTTATAATTTTACATATAACATTATTAAAACGATAACTTAATCAATAACATAACATCATTTATGTGACAACTCGTGTGGGGTAAACATAATTTATTAATATAGGGAGTGTTGTTGTATTGCGATTCAAGCGCATTGTTAACTGTGGTTTTTAATCCCGTTTTCTGCAGCTTATAACTAGAAACAAAAAAATACAACTGGTTCATCAGGTATGAACAAAATAGAATCCCAATATTAGACTATTTGCAGGCTACTAATTCCCCCATAAATATAGAGCATGTGTTAAGAATAGACAGTCCTAAAGAACTACATAATACATTTAAACAGTATTTAACCAGAACAAAATTTAATATATAGACTGAGAATCGGCCATTTCGGACTCAAATAACATCTGCTCAGTAGATTAAAAATGTGATATAAAATGTGTCCACGTGGAGAACACAAACAAAAAATAGCGCCGGTCATCAAAGGCTGTCGGGTCCACAAACAGGAGAAGATTAACAGCACTGCCTTACCAAATACATTGGGGGAACATACTGTATGGTGACGAGAGAAGCCTGAGACAAAGCGCCAACTTAATGACAGAAACCGATGTGGTCATATGACAGAAACCTATGTGGTCATATGACAGAAACCTATGTGGTCATATGACAGAAAGCTATGTGGTCATATGACAAAAACCTATGTGGTCGTATGACAGAAACCTATGTGGTCATATGACAAAAACCTATGTGGTCGTATGACAGAAACCTATGTGGTCATATGACAGCTAATAAAAAAAAAGAAGTCGAAGAAGGAGGAGAAGGAGAAGGAGGAGGAAGAGAAGAAGGAGGAGGAGAAGAATGAGGACGAGGAGGAGGAGAATGAGGAGGAGAATGAGGAGAGGAAGGATGAGGAGAAGAAGGAGGAGAAGAATGAAGATAAGAAGAAGATGAAGAACAAGAAGAAGAACAACAAGAACGTGAAAGGGAAAGAATAATAATAAGAAGAACAAGAAAAAGAAGAACAAGAAAAAGAAGAACGAGAAAGGGAAAGAAGACAATGAAGAAAAAAATAGGGAAAGAAGAACAAGAAGTAGAACAAGAAGAATAAGAAGAAGAACAAGAGGAAGAAGCAGAAGAAGAAGAAAGGAAATGAAGAAGTAGAAGAAAGTGAAGAAAGAAGAAGAAGAAAAAGAAAGGGAAGAAAGAAGAAGAAGAAAGGGAAAGAACAAGAAAAACAAGAAAGGGACAGAAGAAAAAGATGAAGAAGAACAAGAAGAAGAAGAACAAGAAAGGGAAAGAAGAAGTAGAAGAACAAAAAAAAGAAAAGCAAAGAAGAACAAGAAGAAAAAGAACAATATGGGAAAAGAAGAAAAAGAGGAAGAAGAACAACAACAAGAAAAGGAAAGACGAAAAAACAGAAGGACAAGAAAAAAAAAGATAGGGAAAGAAGAACAAGAAGAACATGAAAGAGAAAGAAGAAGAACATAAAGAGGAAGAAGAACAAGAAAGGGAAAGAAGAACAAGAAGAAGAAGGACAACAACAACAAGAACGAGAAGAAAAAGAACAAGAAAGGGAAAGAAGAAGAAGAAGAGAAAAAAGAACAAGATAAGGAAAGAAGAAGAATAACAAGAAGAAGCAGGAAGGAAAAGAAGAACAAGATAGGGAAAGAACAAGAAAAACAAGAAGGGAAAGAAGAAGTAGAAGAACAAACAAAAGAAAGGCAAGGAATAACAACAAGAAGAACAACAAGAAAAAGGAAAGAAAAAGAAGATAAAGAAGAACAAGAAAGGGAAAGAAGACGAAGAAGAAGAAAAAGAAGAAGAAGAAGAAGAAAGTGAAGAAAAAGAAGAAAGGGAAGAAAAAGAAGTAGAAGAACAATAAAGGGAAAGAAGAACAAGAAAGGGAAAGAACAAGAAGAAGAAAAAAAGGAAAGAAGAGAGAAGGAGAAATAGGAGAAAATAAGAAAAAGAAGGAGTAAAAGAAGAAGACGAAGCAGAAGGAAGAAGAAGAAGAAGTTAAAAAAAAAAAAATTAATAATCAGCGGTTATTTTGTAGCGCTATGACAGCCTTCATGGCTGATGAATCCTTATTTTTCCTGCCATCATGAGTTCCTCTAACTCTGTCAATGTGGCGTATCTCAAGAAGGATTGAATACGGCTTTAAAATATCGCCCAACTCCCACATCAATCTTCTCTTAAAGCTCCCTTATGGCCGACTCTGCTGCGTTGTTACATCTCCTGATTATGTTTTCTTGGTTAATACCCAGCCCTTCTCTCCTTGAGCGTAAAGGAGATAAACGAGCCAAAACAGCTGACGGGACTAATTCTCCTGTGGCAATTTCATTCCATTTCATACATCACAATCACACCTAAAGGTCTTTTATATTTGGAGATGCGCCCTAATATAACCGACTAGGTTGAACGGGACGCGCCTCGCCAAAACTTTATTTAAAAAAAAAAGAATTCATTTCAACGTCACTGAATCTTTCTAGTCAAACTTATCATGACTTATGGTCAACGGTCAATGCACCGTGACAAAAATCTAAAGGCCAGCGTGCTCTTTTAAGGGGTGTTCAATTTAGCGTTCACAATGCCATGCTCGCCGTTTCCGTATTTTCTCGATAATGTACCATGAAAAGAATGCAAATCAGGCGCGTTGTTTTAATGTGTGCTCAATTAAGTTTTCACGGTGCAGTAAGCACCTTTACCATATTTTAATCAAAAACTGGCGGGATTTTTTTCACTGTTGGTTACAGGCGACTGAGTAATACAGTTAATATAAAGGATAACCACAGAAGACTGTATCTCTTAGTTCCTTCAATTTGTTCTGTTTCTCCAGCTTTAGTCTTTTCATGACCAACGGAAGTGGATTGCTTTTTTCTAACGAGAGGAATAAGCTTCCTTTGCGCATGTGAGTGTTGTTAGGATATTTTAGATCGTTAAGATGTTGGTTCACTAGGTTTCAGACGACCTAAGAAGCTGAAATTTTGCACAAAATGCTCTATCGTGTTACATTTTAAACTATCAAAATTTGAAGGAACCATGAGTGGCCTGTCCGTGGCTTGCCATATAAAAAAAAAAATGCTCAAAAAGTCATAGAATTTTTACAAGATTACAGTTGTGAAAGGATCACAAAAACTTGGTGACGTTGTACACAAAACTGCGAACAGGATCACATAAGTTTTCTATTTTTAGTACATTTTAAAATAAAAATGTGCAGCCTAAAACGTGTTTTTCCGTGCTTCTTTTCCTTCGCCAACTCAACAGCTTTGCCTCACGGGGCTAACGCACTAACCTCTCTGCCACTCATGTACGGAGATAAAAGAGGAGAAGAAAAAGGAAGGATACATGCGTGTTATATACACGAAGATTTTATTTATAAACATGTACGTACTGTAGGGCAGGCTGGGACCGATTGAGATCATGAGCGCACGGAAGAATAAACGGAAACGCAGGCTGTGTACAATCATTCAAGAGATAACGACAGATGGAAACATGTCTGTGAGGCTGCAATGACAAGCACGGCAATATTTATGATTGTGAGAAACAGACATAAAACAGATGCCCATTAACTAGAAACATTCTAGAATTTTGTCGGTCAAAAAAAAAAAGTAGCACCTGTAAGTTCGTTTCTGAATAGCAGATCACCAGACAGCTTCAAACGTGTTCCGGTTTACATGGTTTATCAGATCTGTGGAGATTCAAACAGAGATATGACTAGTTCTTCCCAGATGGACAGGATATTTGGACGTGAAAATTAAAACTTTACAGTTTGTGAGTTAAACTGTCGAAAGACTAGACGTTCACACCGATACATTATAACATAAATATGCTCATTTTCGCCCCTTAACATTGATGGCAGGCATAAAGAGGAGCTGTGGGGGATCTACTTTACAAACACTGAGCTCTCTCAAGTTCTATTTTGATAAAATCCCGTCTGCTTACAGGTTAAACAGTGCCACTATAAGAGCGGAGCCCGAAGCTGGAGTGGAAGTAGTGGAGCGGCAGGTTTTTGCCAGGAGCCGGAGCGGAGCTGGAGCATGTAAAATGCTGCTCCAGCTTCTTATATCATTTTCAAACTAAAAATAATGATATCATACTAAATGTATAGAAATTAAATAGAATTCTTAAAGGTTTGTTTTATTCGAAACTCCAGTTACTTTACAAAATTTTTTCATTCATTTTTAGGGTTCATTTGAGTGTAGGGATTTATCGAAATTTGAACCCAAGTCTGAAATCTGTTGGAATTTAAACGACTTTCCCGACGGATAGTTTTGTTTTGTTTGTTTGTTTTTTTTTTTTCTCTTCTAATTTCTAGATTGTGGACTTCGAACTTGTACCACATATTCTCTTCTGTTCATTATTATTATATTAAGAATGAAGCACCTTTTTTTAAACTTACAATGCGCATTTTAAAAAAAATTAACATTAAAAAAAATAATAATTTTATTCGGAGCGCGGAGCGGAGCTGGAGCGAGGAGCGGAGCGGAGCTGGAGCGAAGAGTGGAGCTGGGGCGCTGGGCGGAGCTGAAGCAGTGACTATTCGATGCCGGAATGGAGCTGGAGTGGAGAAGTTAAAAAATGTGATTGCTTCAAAACCCTGCTTTTACAAGGTATCTCTTCTTGACGATCTGCTACCTGCGATTTCATCAACAAAATTAGTGGAAAATGCAAACTACGAGGGGCGTTCAGAAAGTAATGCACCACATCGTTTTTCTCAGCTAATAATGAAGATAGAAGCATGAAATTTTGCACACTTCAAATATGGCATGTGCCAATTGTGTGCACTAAATTGCACCGCAACCGGCCAAATTATACGGCTGCCCTATACCGTTGAAATTGAGCGTGTTAGCAACTTGCGTTATAAACAGCGAATTGTGATAGAATTTCTCGTTGCAGAGAAGGAAACTGTTGTGAACATTCACAAACGTCTATGTGATGTGTATGGAAGTTTTGCAGTCGACAGGAGTACAGTCAGTCGCTGGGTTCAGAGAATCAAAGAATCAGGAAGTGGAGATACGGAGCTGCTTGATCGGCCGCGCTGTGGACGTCCTGCCACAGGCACCAACGCAGAAATGTTGAAATGCGCTGAGGGCATTATTCTTACTGATAGGCGAATGACTACTCAACAATTGGCCTTACAGCTGTCAGTCAGCATTGGTAGTGCAAATGCAGTTATAAAAACTCTCGGATTTTCTAAGGTTTGCGCAAGATGGGTTCCTCGAAGTCTCACAAATGACCACCGATTGCAAAGGAAAGCAATTTCTTCTGAATTGTTGGAGCGTTTCAATGCTGACGGAGAGAACTTTTTGGCTAAAATCGTTACAGGTGACAAAACCTGGGCACATCATTTTGAACCTGAGACAAAAAGACAGTCAATGGAGTGGCATCATCCGCAATCACCACGAAGAAAGAAATTCAAGACAATTCCTTCAGCTGGAAAGGTCATGATCAGTCTTTTGGGACATTGAAGGTGTGATTCTTGTGGACGTTATGCCAAGAGGAGAGACAATCAATTCGCAAGCTTACATTAAGACATTGAAAAAAACTCAATCAACGTTTTCGCAGAGTTCGGCCACACAAGAATCCAGCAGACCTGCTTCTCCTTCACGACAATGCGTGACCTCACACAAGTCTGGCAACACGGGAAGCAATCACCAAATTGGGTTGGACTGTACTACCCCATCCACCCTATAGTCCCGATTTGGCACCCTCTGATTTTCATCTATTTGGTCCACTTAAAGATGCACTCCGTGGGACAAGGTTTGAAGATGATGAAGGAGTGATTCATGCAGCGAAGAGATGGCTACATGATCAAGACAAAATCTGGTACGGGCTAGGAATACATGCACTTGTTTCGCGCTGGCATAAAGCCGTACAAGTTGATGGGGATTATGTTGAATAATACCGATGTTTACATGACATATCCATGTATATTGTATATAAATTTCATGCTTTTTTAATAAATAGCTCCTGAGAAAAACGATGTGGTGCATTACTTTCTGAACGCCCCTCGTAAATTATATTTTACGGAGCATTAACTTCACTTCCTAGAAAAGTCCCCTAGGGTATGAGAAATCGTTGGAGGCCGAAAAGCACACAGAGAAGATAACTGAAAATAGACATAAATGCATAAAGAAGACATCAGAAGACGTTGAATGGATGGCACAGGTCAGGAGGGCGTGGTGGGAATTTATGAAGGCTTATGTTCCACCACATGGCGCTGAATGGAATGTAGATGACGGTAACATCGACAATATTTTCTAATTTTTTTCACCTATAGATTACACCGCGATGCATCAGTTACGTCTCTCGGTTTATTTTCAATGGGTTCGCCCTCTCTTTGTCGTATTTAAAGGCTTCATCCTTCTTCCCGACTATATGGGGGCCAATTCGGCGCTAGCCTAGATCTACCTTATTCCCTTAAACATACCCTTATTCCCCGGACACAGGCATTCTCAGAACTACTTTGTTTCGGTGTCAGTTGTTGTTATTTAACTAGGACTTCTGAGCTTCTCGCTCTTTTGAAACCAATAGCAAGTTGAAGACTCATTGGTAATATCTACACTCTAGATATTTCATCGGAGGCTATTTCATGTGGCTTTTCTGCCATTCCGAAACGTGTTGAAGTCGTGAGGTTCAGTTTCTACAGCTTGGCTTGCATTTAAAAGATCCTCACATGTGGTACCAAGCGAGAAGTAAGAAGCGTGTGGTATACTGCGTATTCCCCGCCATCCAAGGGGGCTCTTCAAATATACAGAGATGAAATACTGAGCTCTCGTTCTGGACTCTCCCAGGGAATTGTCACGTCCTACACAAAGCCACTTCTCAGCTCCCCCTGCCTATCATAGGGTCCATAGTGAGATCCTCCTGCATGCAGCGAACCAGGTAAACGCCAGAGATACGTCAAGGATTCAAGTGACTGCTCGAAGTTTAGTGTGCAATGCTGGGTGCTCAACGTGTTTCACCACAAGGGATATCCATGGAAAAGTCAGAAGATGCTACAAGGCAGGGAACCGGCAGGGCTATTTGGCCTTGACCTCACATCATAGCAGGGCTTCAACTTAGCCAAGGAAGAATGATCCCTCATCAGAAGCAATGAGGGGGTCTGACAATGTCAAATGGCCTGGGCCTCTCTGAGATTATTGAGGTTCGGGTTGTCAGTACATGTGAGAAGTTACTGTGATTTTATTTTTCAACGGGCCCCATTTTTCTTCTCCATGTATTATTTGCGTTTATTTATGAGGAGTCACTGTGGGTTTTAATTTCATTTTGCCCCAGTCTTCTTTTCTCTCTGTAGGTAATTTCGTTCGTTTATTTATTAGGCAGTTGAGCGCGTAGTTATTATTCGGCGGGGCAAATTCTCCCGACGTTAGGAGAAATTCCGTTACTCCCGTACTTAGTATGTTTAAACGAGAGGTGGGGGTAGAACCACGACCCAGGTATGTAGAACCGACGCTATAACCAATCAAATTTATCTTGATAACGCTAACGGTCAGAAAACCTTATCTAACATGACGCAATAAGATGCGCGGGAGCAGAAATAAACATGAGACATGAGTTGGTTTACGAAATCATTGGCGGAGGTCAGAGTTTATTAAAATGCAGCAATATTATTGGTCCAGGTCGGCCCCAGAGGGACGCCACGCGATGACTCATAACTTGTGTTATTTCTATGATAAATAACAGCGTCGTAGTCTTTATCGTTTTCTCTGGTTTTCAAATTTACTGCCGTGAATCAAAGTCATATCGTCTGCTCTTAGTGAGAAGTTCGATAAATTGGGTATGTGTACATCTTTATTAGCGTCGTAGATAGTGCGTTTCATAATAGATCTTAGCATGTTAAAGTAAAGTTTTTCTTCTGGGAGTTAATTTAATTTTATTAAACAGAAGTGCCATCAATTGCTTACTTATGCTAGACGATAGAATGTAGTGTACGTAGTGTCTATAATTTTCTTGGAAATAAGCTATAAGTATCTTTGATTTGCGTAGCGCTTTGAGATATTAACTGTGTGAGGATAAGCGCTTAGATACACGGGCACTCTGTAGTATGTAGTAGTAGATGTGAAAATCGCAATTTGATTATGATATTTGCAGTGTAAATACGCGAGCGTATTTGTGTACTTTATTTAATTGTGTATTAATTTGTTGTGTAGTCAGGAGACAGGGTGTAATTAATATTACTGAGTTGGTGTAGCAACTGTGTGTTTATATTGTGTAGATTTGATAACCTTCCCGGGTCAGTCGTAAAAAGTAGGGCCTAGGAATTTTACTGGGGAATGTTTCGCTTCAACGAAGTAAATGTTTTGACGCCTGAGGCTAGACTAACGTAACAGATTAGGTCAGCCTGTGTCTGGGGTTTTTTTTTTTTTTTTTTTCTACCAGACCAGAAATTACGTTGAGGTGGGAAGAGATAGGAGAAGACTGTAAAAGTTGACCCTTGGGTAGAATATTTGCTTATCGTGGTGCGTAGTTGTGTAGGAATCTTGATTGATTTAGGAAAGAGGTATTTTTATGTAGGTGTTTATAATACGTTAAGGATGAGAAAGAAATGTTTGAATTGTTTGTACAGATCGTTGTTATTTTTTTCGTTTACAGCATTTCTCACGGCACACAGGGAGGGTTTGTAAATTGCCTTACAACTTGCCAAGGTATTCGTCGGCCTTCTCAGGAGTAAAAAAAAAAGAAGGTCCGTGGCATCGCCAGAGGTGAAAGAGAACGGTAAGAGCGGTATTTACCGGCGCCAAGTACGTCTGCACCATAAAAGATAGCAGTTCTCCTGCAGTGAAGCCCATGCTTCAGTGGGGAACGTGTTTATCTTTAAAAAAAGTCTGAGAGCTCATAGCACGTTTTAAACCACGCCAAAAGATGCGCGTCGTCCTGGAGTTTGGGTTTTTATGCCTATCACGGCCATAATAAATGCCCGTATGGTCCCTAAACCCTAAGAGGGTTAAATCGGCCGCTAAAGAATTGTCAGCAGCTGTGAAGCATATACATCCCAAGCTTGATACCAAAGTCATAAGTTGCAGTAGTCAGGATCAGGAGAGAGGGTCATCATTCCTTTTCCAAATGCTATCGACAGGAGGGGCGTAACGGAGACGCCACTCAGCAAAAGACAGTAGTGTCAGAGAGACACTGAGCAGAAACAGAGAAGAGACAGAATTTATAGAGTCACATAGTCAGAGTCAGAGGACAGCCTCTGAGTTTGCACTGAAGAAGTCCGTTAGTGGACCAGTGCTTGCGATTAGCGGTGTAGGACATTAGATAGTTCATTCAGATTTGTGTAGACATTTAGTTACGTCTGCAGCCGGACAGGGGATTAGAGTTTAAATTAATTAATAGGATAGTTAGGAGTGGTGGCTAGTACTTAGAGATCCCCACCAAGTACAGTGTGTTTAATCCTAATTCTTTTTTCCATGCAGGTTAAAAGAGAGGCTGAAAGGGTTGGCTTTAGCTCTTAACTAAGTCGCGAGTGGCGAGGGAGAGTCAATCTAGGTTCTCACCCTCGAAGCTATAAGTCTCATCTTGCCACAGTCACTGTCATTTCTCATACAAAATCTATCTTCTCAGACTTTCTCATACTAGTGTTTTGTCTTGTCTATATGCTCGGACAAACTCTAAACCTAAATCCACTTCGTGACAAGTGGGCGGCGTATCATTATATTTCATTAACTTTAAATTGTCCGACTGGCGAAGCGGTTATAGCGCTGTCCTTCCGCAGCAGTTACTGAGTTTCGGTTTCGGGATCGAATCCTGGTAGTGTCACGATCCAATCTACCCAGCTGTAAATTGGGTACCTGATTCTGCATTTGAATAAAGGAACTAAAAGGCAGCGATGAAGGGAACTGGTCACCTCACCTCATAAAAATGTTGGACTTGGTTTTGTTGAATTCTCTAACACTTCCCCCCTACGGCAGTATGTGCTTTAGGACAACTTATTTTTACCCTTGAACTCAATGATCACATATCGTCAACAAATTCACGTCGTGCCCATCTGTACTGTGCCATCCGCTCAAGATATTTCTATATCTTTTTTATCCCCTTCAAATCTGTCTCCAGTTCTCTTCTCCGTGTGTTTTAAGTCTCTTTATACGTCGTTTAATCTGGGGATTCTATAGTAAGAACAGACTTGTAATACTATTAACATGTTTCCCCAATGTATGTCCTTTCCTTTGCCATTCAACTTCTCATCGTCTCTTGATAGAGGACCTTCTTCCGTCCAGGATGGCTGAACAGAATTATTTGAATGCACTTAAACCAGATCACACTGTCTTTTATACAGGCGCCCTAAATATAACCGACGGACTGTGCGTCTAGGTTGAACAGCCGCGCCTCGCCAGAACCGGTCAAAGTTGTATTTATACAAACAGTTATTATTTGAAGTTTCTAAGGATAAGATAGACGGTCCTATGCCCAAACCTCCTTTGTCGTCTTTTACGTCAGGCTTGATAGGTTACCGTGTTATTCTTCATAGCGCCTTTGTCGAGTCCAGTAAAGAGCCGGCTATTATATGTTTCCCTTGAATGATGAAGAGCAGTGGTAGCGCAGTGTTTAGTACACTGGCTTTCTAGCTCGGTGGTCCATGGTTCGATCCCCAGTTGAGGTGAGATTTTTTAGACCGCAAACGGCTCCGGGGTCGACCCAGCCTCAAAAATTGGGTACCAGAGCAATTTCTAGGAAGGTTAAGGCGGCCGATGTGATGCTGACCACATCACCCCTAGTGTGCCGATGGTCAAGAAAATATGGGCCTAACACCATATTCCCAATGTGCCTTAATGGGCATGTAACGGTATCCTTTTTTTTACCTTTTTGAATGATGAGCATGTACCAATGGCGGACCGAGCGCTTGGAAATCGGGCACTTCACGAGGGCCCACAGCTTATTCCCTTAAACAAGCCCTTATTCCCCGGGTGTCCAGATCATCGTCAGTCCGCCACTGTAACACAACTTTTAAACAATAAACTAATCATTTATGATGTATGACAAAGTGGCAGTGACAGCTTATCCTCACTCTAACTCCCGGCTATGATAACCTTTGGAACCATTATAACAAAGTGGCATACCTAAATGCTGGGCTTTTTAGACTGCTCCCTTCTCCGCCGAATAGGTACTCACCTACGCGAATAGCCGGCACCGAAAAAACAAGATGTCCTACATCAATCACTGCGTCCCGTATTTACTGTTGTTACCATTTTGACGTTATACCTCCATCACTGCGTCCCGTATTTACTGTTGTTACCATTTTGACGTTATACCTCCATCACTGCGTCCCGTATTTACTGTTGTTACCATTTTGACGTTATACCTCCATCACTGCGTCCCGTATTTACTGTTGTTACCATTTTGACGTTATACCTCCATCACTGCATCCCGTATTTACTGTTGTTACCATTTTGACGTTATTTGTCATCGTTGTTCAAATCATTATTTTCCTCATCGCTCCTTACGGAGCACGAGGCCACACTGCAGCTGGCAGCCTTCCGGGAAGCCTGCTTTAAACAGTCACACGCTCTAGCAGTATTGGTTTCTATGGTAATTAGTTTTACATGATGACGTTGCCAGTCTCGTGCAGCAGCTTATACTAGTCTCTAGCCTTGTACGACATGCTGGAGCGTGCAATAGTTCTACTCTTTCTGTGTCTTTTCGGAGACCCTCCACCTTTGCCCTCAGGGACCACACGGGGCGATCTTGCTATTGGTTGATTCTAATTCATTCTTACAATGTGTCTAAACCAATCTATTGTTGTTTTGCTCTCAAATTGTCTGATCTGGCACTGTTCCAACTGTCATCTTGAATGCTTCGCTTCTTAACTGTCAAAAGTTTCGTTAGTTAAAATTTATACCGAAAATACACGTGAAAATGAATTGAAATTTTAATGCTTATTTTTTTTTTTTCAATGTACAGTGCAGTCCGGATAAATAGAAGTCGCTGGGATCATCAAAAATAATTCGACTTATCCGAAATTCTGCTTATCCGAATGTTGCTCAAAGAGGGACATTTACGTCGGAATAAGAGACAAACCATGAAACATTTGTTGTAACCATTCAGAAACATGTATTTTGATTTAAAATGGTCAATTCTGCATCTTTTAATGTTTCAACAGCAATTTAGCGAAGTCAAAAATATAGTGTCAAGTTAATTACTAGTAGCATTGTAGCAAGGTTTTTTAAAAAGCAAAATTCTGCCTCGTTTTGGCGAAGCGCACCCCGTTGAACTTAGACATAGGGTTCGTCGGTTATATTTGGACGCATGTCCAAATATGAAAGACCATGGGGGCTGATTGTTATAATAACATATTATATTATTATATTATTGTAGCAAAAGTAAACACGTTCGAATGGCGTTTCAGCTTTTTTGCTGCGCGTGTTGTGTAGCGGTTCCTAATTGGATTCCAGGAGCGATAACTATTGCATGACAAGTAACGGAGCGATAACTATTGCATGACAAGTAAGCCGATGTAATGGTTACGTCCCCTGACATAGGGACTTTCTGTTATCTGGTGTTTACCATCCTTTTTTCTTACCAGTCCCTGATAAATACTGCTTTATGTTTATTATTTACTATTCACATGCCTCGGGTTCCACTCTTTGTTTATCTTCAGATCCCAAATGCGTAGTGCCGTTGCTGTCATAGTTTAACACAAGTCTTTTTCTCGTAAACCGAGGTCGGCCTGACGTTTAGGTCTACGTGTTTACTGGTTTAATGAATGTTAGCGTTGTAATCTACTGACAGAAGCTCTGACCTGTTATCGTCTGTTCACAAACAAAATTTATGTACGGCCACGTAGTAGCGTAGCTTAGGCATGAAGGCAGAACTTCTACTTATGCGAGTCCAAATTTGAGTTGGGACAGAAAAATCACTTCGACTTGTCCGAAAATTCAAGTTATCAAACTCGGCTTAACCAGAGTTTAAAAAAAAATAAAAGCAAAGAAGATATTTGGCCGGGACCTTCTGAAGTATTTTGTCATTTTGTTTTAAAATTATCATTCTTACAATATTGATGCTACAGTTTAGTGTCACCATTTTTCTACCTAATGTTATGTTTTGTATTACAGTTTTCAACTTAGAAATATTTTAAATTAATTTTTCAAATTCGTACTTTGCAGCCACAAATCAGCCCTGTCTCAAGCGAGTTGAAATTGCGATTGTTTACTGTCAGATTGATAGTGATTTATTATTGAATAAAATGTATTGTGTTCATAAATCAACAGCATCAGGTAAAAGAAGGAAGGATTTAAGCGAGTTTCGCTTAAGTGGACTGCACTGTATTTTGTAACTTCTCGATTATGACTGAATACCTTGAATGTGAATATGCTGTGTTACTTTTACATTTCTGAAAATTATTACCTAAAATATATGTGAAGAATGAATGGATACTGTATAACTGTTACAAGACAGAAAGAATAGACATCCTGCAAGTGGACCACGTGCAGTGGTAGTTCCATTTTTCAAATAGGGCTAAAAGGAATGAGGCTTCTCCTTCAGGCAAGTCATTAAATGCGACTAATATGAGGTTGTCCATGAGGCTGCCAACCTCATAATGTAAAAGAAATTGCTATAGAAATAACCACCGCGAGATCCTTATATTTGACGTAGGCTTCCTCCAACAGGTCATCTATCATTGTTGCTCCAAGCTCATAGGGAGCGAAAAAAGGAGATGATATTATTACGATGATTATGGTGAAGAAACTAAGTGCGTGGGTTCATAGGATGGAGACATATATACTTCATCACAAGGCTCAACACAAGCTAGGGGACCACCCAAACAGTATCACACTTAAGTGAGGGAAGAACACAGCTCCTAATCCCTGTTTATTTTATTTTACAAAACACAATATAGCAGAAATACGGCGTGAGTAGACATAATGAAAACTGTCTAAAGACAATGCAAAGCCTTACAGCAGGCTATGAAAATCGTGCCAACATCATCATCAGCTGCGATCTCCGCAGCAAAGGTTGGCTGCAATTGATAACTTCTTCTGTCTCTTGTTTTGATGGTGCACTCTGACAGACTCTTTCCTGTCCATCTCTTAAGGTTATCTTCCCACTTATAGCGCTGTTTTCCTCCTGCACGTTTGCCTTCAACTCTGTCTTCTATTATGGTCTCCAGTGTTGTTGAATGTATTGTATTATATAACCAAGATATGAGAAACTCTTGACTTGTTCCAGGATATTCCCATTCATTCTTATCTTTAATGTGGGCTCATCGTCTGTTTTGCTAATTATCATAGTTTTCGTTTTCTCAGTGTTAATGCTCAATCTATATTCGTGACTTATGCCACCATGGTCAGATCAAATCTGACTGCTAAACTGATAGCTAGAGAAACTTCCATAATTAAGTGCTAACAAATAGGCTCAAAGTATAACAAACAAACCTACCTAAATGTCGCCTAAAAACTACAGGAACAATTTCCTAACATCTGCAGGCATCAAGATTGCTAAAAGAAAGAACAAAACATAGCTACAGGTCTGTCCTCCCTGGCTGTATCGACTGTACTAGAGCAAGCAACTTCTAAACTGCCCGCAATTATGGCAGACGTATCTCGACTGAATAATCTTCCCATCATTCTCGTATTCCATGATCACATGCATGTCATGTGATTCCGTATGCACGAGAACTTAACAGATGAAAACAATTCTGAGCTGATAATAATAATATCTGAGCCCTGCTCCCGCGAAGCATCCGCCTATTACGGTAGTCGTAAAGAGTACTGTGACAATTATAGATGATGATAAAATGGCAGGTTAGAATGTTAGGCTTACGCGTCGACTTCTCAAACTTTTAAAAATAATGATCGTTCGATCACTAAATCTTCTGTTGTTTTACTTGCTTCTTTTCCAAGATATCTCTTTTCTCAAGTGGATATGTTTCTTCTGTGATGTTTGGTTACGTGTTCTGGTCTGACATTTACGATACAAAGCTGGTATTTACCAGTTGTGTCTGCGTTTATTTCGTATCAAATAAATAATCGCGGCAAGTCAAAAAAAAAAAGAGGGGGCAGGGAATATTAACAGCTGTGCTGTCAATCGTCAGAATGAACAAGCTAATGAATCAGGAGTTGGGAATGAGTTGATGCCATGAATTTGATTTATTTGAAGGGATGAAGAGAGAGCAATAAGAGCGAATTTTAAATTAGAATTGTGCATTCTAAATTAGAATCCTAGATTCCAAATTAGAAGTTCTGTGGTGGGAATTTTTTTCCCTCAGGAATAAAGTGTTAAAAAATATAGGGCGGGGGGGGAGGGGGGTAATGTACTGAGCGATTTAATATGGTAGATCTTAGTGTGTGTGTGTGTGGGGGGGGGGGGGGGGGGGTGCATAATTCATGTGATTAAAAAAAAAGTTCAGCGATGGTAATCTTTAAAGTGTAGAGAAAATAGAATGTATAAATCCTCATTTTTTTTTTCTTGCTGCCTAATAGAGCATGGGCTCAGCAGTGGAGTTGCTCCCATGGCAGGAAACCTGCATCAAAGCATGAATGTGCCTTGGCAGTAGTGGTCTCTGTAGAAATGCGTTTTACATGATTTGGTTCCCAGCCCCAATACACAATCTCATGGCAGTCACCTAATAAGGTATGTCTGAGACAGCAGTGTGCCTGTTCGTTCTTTATCTCCTCACAGATCATCGGGAACTTCACAGGTGACCACATCTACTCTCTGATAGCGTCCGATTGACAGAGTGGTTAAAGTACTGGTCTCTCGTGGCAAAGGTGCTCGTCACGCTCCAGTCTACCCAGTTGAAAATTGGTACCTGACTTTGTTCTTGAGTTAGGGAAGGGAAAACGCAGCGAGGAATGTAACTGGTCACCCCCCTCCCCCACCTCTCGATGCTAGACCTAGTATAGTGAAGTCTCTAACAATTCACCCCTTTACCACTGTATCTGCTATGGAACTGCCTTACTCTTTAATGGAGCTGGAAGTCCGTCTCAGGCGTCTCCCGTCATCATAGTTTCTCGGAGGTTAAATCAGTACGGTTCAATATAATCAAACTCATAGGCAACACAGAAAGAAATAATAGAAATTAAATCAAAACTCGTTTCTCCCAGATTTAAGCGAGATCCTCACCCCGACACCTGAGCCGCCAAAATTGCATCGCTAATTAGAAAAGCGATCACAAGTCATGCAAGCTGTTTTAATTAGAATCCCTTAAAAGTCTGCACAGAGCATTTATCGCATTTCACGAACTGTTCTGTCATGCGTGAATAAGTTTATTCAGAGACCCTCGGGATTTATTCAGGGCTACACATATATCCGTTCCATTTGATTTATTTAAGAGATTAAATGAAGGAAAAAGTATGGAAACGTTTAAAAGACAATACAGAAAATAAATATGGTAAAAATCATGAGCGGCGCCAAATAAAACTAGCAAAGGGAGTAGATGAGTTGAAGAATCACAAGAAGATGATGCAGAAGAAAGATCAAAATCATATCTATTTTATCTCCTTATGGCGCATGGAACCACCACTGATGCTCGTCTTCTTGACAGACGCCGGCACCAAACATTCAAATTCACTTGCAGCGACGGTTTCTGTAGTAGTTTGTTTTACATGATGAGGTTGTCAACCTCATGGACAGTCTTATATTAGTGGCCTGGTACGACATGTGAGGGAGTAGTCCTATTCTCTCTGTGTCTCATTAAACCCACACGGAGCCAGGGGAAGGATACTAATGAGAAAGAAAGAGAAGAAAAAAAAACGTTTAAAAAGAAAAGTGATTAAAAAATGTTGTAAAAGAAAAATGATGAAAAGACTCAAAAGAACTGCTAAAGGTGACGATGAATAAAGAAAACTAAACAGAAGTTGAAGGATTGCAAAAGTAGAACTTGTAAAAAAAAAGAAAGTAGAAAAAGTGATAAAATTCATAGCAGAAGAAGTGGTATTATTAGACAATGAAGAAATGGTAAAATAATGAATAAAAAGAAATGGTAAAATTAGAAATAAAAGAAGTCGTAAAATTAGAAACAAAAAGAAATAGTAAAATTAGAAATAAAAGCAGTGGAAAAATTAGATATGAAAGAAGTGGTAAAATTAGAAATAAAAGAAGTGGTAAAATTAGAAATAAAAGAAGCGGCAAAATTAGAAATAAAAGAAGTTGTAAAATTAGAAATGAAAGAAGTTGTAAAATTAGAAATGAAAGAAGTGTTAAAATTAGAAATAAAAGAATTGGTAAAATTAGAAATGAAAGAAGTTGTAAAATAAAAAATAAAAAATTAGTAAAATTAGAAACAAAAGAAGTGGTAAAATTAGAAATAAACAAATTCGTAAAATTAGAAACAAAAGAAGTGGTAAAATTAGAAATAAAAGAAGTGGTAAAATTAGAAATAAAAGAAGTTGTGAAAATTAAAAATAAAAGAAGTGTTAAAATTAGAAATAAAAGAATTGGTAAAATTAGAAATGAAAGAAGTTGTAAAATTAGAAATAAAAAATTGGGAAAATTAGAAATAAAAGAAATGTTAAAATTAGAAACAAAAAGAAGTGGTAAAATTAGAAATAAACGAATTCGTAAAATTAGAAACAAAAGAAGTGGTAAAATTAGAAATAAAAGAAGTGGTAAAATTAGAAATGAAAGAAGTTGTAAAATTAGAAATAAAAGAAGTGTTAAAATTAGAAATGAAAGAAGTGGTAAAATTAGACATGAAAGAAATGGTAAAATTAGAAATGAAAGAAGTGGTAAATTAGAAATAAAAGAAGTGATAAAATTAGAAATGAAAGAAGTGGTGTAATTAGAAATAGAAGAAGTGGATTTATGGTGATGTTGTCGGGGATTCTTCTGAAAACACGGCCAACCCAATTCTTACGTCTGCTCGCAATGATGGTTAGTGATTACGTTAGAACGTTAAAAGAAAAAGAAGAGCAGAGGCTGTTTGGTTTGGTTTGAAGGACTATCTTCATTGCACACGGACAATTCTAACAGTGCTCCGATCTCCTCCCTTAGATCACACAAGGAGGATTTCAGCACAGTGCACGAACTCCATAGCACCGGTGAGAATCCTAATGTGTATATAGGAAGAACACATTCTATAAATGTTTTTGTGGAGGGTAGGTTTCTAATGTTTAAATTTTGCCAGGGCAGCGGCCTAATGGCCTACTCTTTACGATTTCCAACTGCCGTGGGATTTTTAACGTGCGCAACTTGCACACGGGACCTCCTATTTTTTCGCCCTTATCCGAGAAGGCTAGGCATCAGATCTCACTACCCAGGAGACCAGGGGGGAGTATGACATCATTAGGACCACTGGTACAGAAATATAATTTCCATAAATTATATTCCCTCAACTGGGAATCGAACCTGGTACCTCTAGAAGTCGAGGCGGACGCCATACCTCTTAGAAAGAGCAGAAGTTGGAAAAGCAGAAGAAAATTGAAAAGAGGAAGGGAGAAATTACAGAAGGATATGCTGAAGAGAGACGAAACGGAGAAGATAAAAAAGAAGAAAAAAAAAGGCAGGAGAGGAGGGAATATGCATTAAATAAAAAAATAAAAGTATATGAAAAAAAAAAATAACGTTGTGAAGGTAAAGACAATTCAGACACGAAAAACAGGAAGTCATTAGGTTGCGTTCCGGCGAGTAAAGAGCGTCTACTCTCTTTGCTGCTACAATTTACCCCCACATGTTGTGCGTGTATGTATGGATGAACGAGTCTTATACAAGAGCAGGTGTGTAATACATAGCTGGGAAAGAATTAGGGTGAATATTCATCCGTGCGCGTGCGCATGAGTCTCCCTCTCAATCTCTTTTCTCTAACTCAAATTGAAACGCAACTGCACAATTGTATAAAGTATTTTCAAATAATAACCAAACACGCGGCATATCACACTTCCGAGATGCCAATCAAGGGCCGTACACACAAATACGTCCACATTTCCAACTCCACACGACATTCGCTTTTTAAATCAATAGTTCTCAATAATTTATCCCATCTATTTTAAACCTCCAATAAGACCAATTTTTCCCTTCTGCTGCATCATTTTACCTGGACACGTTACCTTTGTATTTTCGACAGCTTCTCTCAGTAAATTGCATTTTTAATCCCTTCGATTCGCGCAGAAGTGTTTTTCCCACCCCTCTAATGGTATTAAGTTTTTAGTTTTTAATGAAAGCGAGCTTGCAGTGCACAGTAATTGAAAACGAGGCAGAATGGCGTCATTTGAAAACACAAGCAAAAGTAATTAAGATGAAGATTGTAATATTTGACATCCCTTATCGGTTCTGACGGACGAAATGAACCGAGAACTAAATTAGGTTATTTAATTTACTCTTTTCGACAACAGCGGGATGTACATGGATATTGTCTGTAGCATGGCGCTTGTGTTTACAAAATCGATTTTATTATCTACTCATCCATGGAACCACAAGCTGTGATAGAATTATGGAGAAATGAGGATTAGAGGAGAAAAACGTTAATTGTAATATGCTAGCTGACTTCCATATTGTATCCTTCTCTTCTTTCCACTTGCCGTTTCTAACATTTTTGCCGTACTGACTCTTTATCATTTTCTATTGTTAAACATACTCTGTAAGCTAATGGGAAAGTTGTGAAACAATCCTTCTTCTTCTTCTTCTTTGATCCTTAACCGCCGACCGTCAAAACAGTCAGTGGCCATCACGCCTAGGGGCGTCTTGTAGGGCAACAACAAATTGATTCCACTTTGCTCGGTCGGTGGCCATCCTTCGTACAGTGCCCCAACTCTGGTTCATTCTTTGCATCTCAGCCTCCACAGTCCTCCGCCAGGTTGTTTTTGGTCGGCCTCTCTTTCGTTTTCCTTCAGGGGTCCAAAGCATAGCTGTTCTTGTGATGGCATCGGGGTCTCTTCTGAGGACATGGCCAACCCAGCTCCAGCGTCTGCCAGCTATGATGGTGTGCATGTCCTCTTGCTTGCTACGAGTAAGCAGATCGTGGTTAGAGATGGTATTTGGCCACAAGATTCGGTGAATTTTTCTTAGGCATGTTGTGTGAAAAGAGGACAATTTCGACATTTCCTTCTCTGTAACTCTCCAGCATTCCGCACCATAGAGAAGCACAGAAAGCACACAGCTCTGATATAATCCTAATTTTGTGCTTGTGCTGTATTGGGAGGACTTCCAGATGTTGTTTAGGCTAAAGAAGGCTGTTCTTGCCTTATTCATTCTGATGTTGATGTCTTTACCTGCCCCGCCGTCTGGTGTTACTACGCTTCCTAGGTATGTGAAGGTATCTGTCTGTACCAATTGCTGATTCCTTACTGATATGGGCTCAGGGTTGCTCACATTGAGCGTCATGACCTCAGACTTCTTTAAATTGATATTCAAGCCCACCTGCTGGCTAAACTTATTAAGTCTATCCGTTTTTTGCTGGATGTGTTGATGTGAATGTGCTAGTAGTGCAATGTCGTCTGCATATTCCAGATCTTCCAATGTAGAAAATGTTGTCCATCTTATTCCTCTTGGACTGCCCTCTGTTGTCTGGCGCATCACCCAGTCTATGACTGTTAAAAATAGAGTGGTTGATAAGGGGCATTCCTGTCGTACTCCTGTCTTCACCTCAAAGGTTAGGTTGCTCTGCCCAACACTACATGTAAAGTTGGCATAGAGGCTTTTTATGATTGACACTATGCAGCTTGGAATTCCATAAGCCCTCAGTATTTTCCATAAACTGTCCCTATGTATGCTGTCAAAAGCCTTTTCAAAATCAACAAAATTAATGTAAAGCTGTCTTTGCCGTTCTGAGCACTGCTCTATAATGTTCCTGAGAATGAATATATGATCTACACATCTCCTGTTCTTTCTAAATCCTGCTTGTTCTTTCCTCAGTTTGTGGTCTACTGCCTTTGAAATTCTCTGTATAATTATCCTGCCTAGTATTTTGCTGGGAACTGAGAGAAGAGTGATTCCTCTCCAATTATTGCAGTCTGCAAGATCTCCCTTCTTGGGCAATTTGACAATTATTCCTTTGTTCCACTCTGATGGTGTTGTCCCCGTTTTCCAGACTTGTGCAAATAGTGGTTCTAATAGTTCTGCTGATAGCTTAGGGTCTGTCTTAAATAGCTCTGCATTTAAGTTATCATGGCCCGGAGCTTTGTCGTTCTTTAACCCTTTGATTGCTGTGATGATTTCTTCTTTTCGTGTAATGTCTGTATTCACATCTAGATCGTTTTCAGCCTCAGGAAAATTCAATTGTGTCTCTGGTGGTTCCTTGTTCAGAGTTTCTCAGAAGTGCTCTGGCCATCTTGTTTCCTGTCCCTCTGCTGTCGTGATGAGATTTCCTTGCTTATCTCTTACTAATGTAATATTGTTTGCACCTCGTTTTCCGCTGATGAATTTAGTTATTTTGTCTACTGTGCTTTGTTCATTTCTCAGTGCTGCCTCCTCTGCCTGTCTTGCAAGATCGTCTAGGAAATTCCTTTTGTTGGCTCGGGTTTGGCGTTTAACTTCCTTGTCCAGCTGACTGTACTGTTCGCTATATAGTTGCTTTAACCTGGGGGACTTCTCTTCTGTTTTCTTTCTTTTCATTTCCTTTCTCATCGTTATGGTGTTTAATGTTTCTGGTGTTATCCAGTCTTGCTTCTTCCTTTCCTGGAATCCCAAGCATGATTTGCTGCTTTCTTTGTATATTGTTGAAATGGTGTTGAAATTATGGTCTATATCATCAGTCAATGTCTTTTCCTGACTTTTGGCAAATTGATATCGTTTCTTTATGTCGGCCGCAAAAGCTTTTCTGGTAAGGGAGTCCTTCAATTTGCTGATGTCAAACCTTTTCTGTGTAGTTACAGTTGGTGCAGCCCTTCTTAGTTTCACTTTCAGTTTTGCTACTACTAAATGGTGATCACTTCCCACATCTGCACCTCTTCTTACCTTCACATCTTGTAATGCATGTCTCCATCTACCGTTAACCATGATGTGGTCTATCTGGTTTCTGTCCCGACCATTTGGTGATTCCCATGTTAATTTGTGAATTTCTTTATGTGGGAAGAGTGTTCCTCCAATGACCAGGTTGTTAATGCTACAGAAACTTATTAGTTTATCCCCATTTTCGTTTGCTGTTCCGCTGCCGCATTTCCCCATTGTTCTTTCATTATATGTATTGTGTGTACCAACTTTCGCATTGAGGTCTCCCATTACTATAACAAGATCATATCTAGGTGTGTCTTCCATTTCTTTCTGCAGTTGTTGATAGAATTCATCCTTGACCTCCTCGTCGCTATCATTCGTTGGTGCGTAGCATTGTTTTATTGTAGTGTTGGTGAATCTCCCTCTCAATCTTAATCTTATCAGTCTGTTGTTGATGGGTTTCCATTCCAGTAATGTCCTTTCCATTCCTTTCTGTAGAATAATGGCTACGCCTTCACTGTGCTGTCCATCCTCTCTTCCAGAGTAAAGTACTTTTTCTACTGTTGCTGTTTTAACTTTTCCTGCCCCCGTCCATCTGCTCTCGCTTATCCCTAGAATGTGTAACCTATAGTTTCTCATTTCTGCCGTGACCTGTCTCAGTTTACCTGTCTCGTACATTGTCCTGACATTCCAAAAACCTATTCTTGTATCCTGTTTTGCGGTCAGGACATTCGTTTTCATGTCAGTGGCTTCCTTTCGGCTTTCACCACTGACAGTCATACGAGCCACAGACTCCGAATGTCCATCCAGCAGCAAAGGTTGTTCATTTATTGTTGTTTCCGTAACTTCATTGTTTTTTTTTACACAGACAGGGGTGTCAGCCCTATGCTAAAACCCCCAACCTGGAGGACCAGGGTACCAGCTTTTGTCTGACCCCTACCCACACAGACCAGTCTAGCTTGGTTGAACCTACCAGGAGTAAAAATCCCACTGGCATAGCTCTGGGGATTGTCAGGGTACGCAAGCTGCCATACCGCTACAAGGTATAGGTACCATTAATGGCAGTGAAACAATCCAGTAGGCTTAAATGCCTATGCACGCTAACAACAGAAGACAGAACATCTATCTCAGTGGTGAAGACTAGAATAGCCCAGGAAAAAGCGATGTCCAATACATTCAAAAGTACTTTATGCAACGAATCTTTGTCCACGGACGTAAGAAAGTGAATTCGTATGTGTTGTCTGAGCAAATCCTCATATACGGTAATGTAATAATAATAATAATAACCCGTCAGTCATAACTGACTCTGGGAATGCGCCCATGAGGTACCAACCCTCAGCTGCATATTTTCCTGTTGTTCCTTTCGACATTTCTCCTCTTCTGCTTGCCGTGAGAGCTTCTTTTCGCCCAATCTGAGGTGGCGCCGTAGAGAGCATCGCCACTTGGTGCGATCTGCAGCTTCATTCTCCCACGTTCCAGGATTTATGTCCAGTACCCTCATGTCTCTCTTGCACACATCTTTGAACCTCAGCTGAGGTCGCCCAACTGTTCTTTTGCCAAATGCCAGTTGTCCATAAAAGATATCTTTCGGGATGCGACCATCTTCCATGCAGCGGACAGTGCCAAGCCAGTGAAGTCTGCGCTGTCTAAGCAGTGTGTGTATATATGTTTTCAAGGCGAGCACGTAATAACACCTCGACATTTATCACTTTGCCCTTCGAAAATGAGTCGTTGACAATTAATAAACTAGTAAATAATCCTACTTATATATGGAGCCCACAGAGATTGAGTTTTTTTTTTTTTTTTTTAAAGAATATCAAGATACGATGGGCCCCTAAAAAGAACAGACATTTTCTTTGTTTCCTCTAAGACACGTGGCAGCCACAATTGCTAGGAATACAATCGAAATACAAATGCAACATAAAAATGTAGTTGTAACAACGTGGAACAATATATACACATACAATATATACACATGCAAAATGAAGCATTTAAAATTGCAACATTAAAATAGTTAATTTTATCTGAAGAACAAGAAAGATCCTTTAATGTTAAAAAAGACTGCACCATTAAACTGATATTCGAAAGAAATACGGCCATATGTTACCGAGGCCAGAAAAGGAAGTAAGGAATAGTAACTCAGTAACCTAACAGGCTATTGGTACTTACTTACTTACTTAGTCGTTCCCCTTCTACCGTGAGGTGTAGAGGTTTGGAAGAGAGAGCGCCAGACTATCCTATCGGCTGTCTTCCTCCTGGCCTGGTTCCATTCTAGTCCTCGGTCCTTCAAAGATAGTCTAATGTTGTCCTCCCAGCGGACTCTGGGTCGTCCTGGGGGTCTGGATCCTTGGCTCTTTGTTTCCCATGCTTGTCGTGGTAGCCGATCTTCTCCCATTCTGCAGACATGGCCAAACCATCTTAGTTGGGATTGTTCTACTTGGGTCTGCAGGGGGTGGGATTTAAGGCCTTGACGTATCGTCTGGTTGCGTACCATGTCTCTTCTTGTTACTTCAACCACCTTCCTCAGATACCTCATTTCTGAGGTTTGGGTCTGGCTTTTGTGTGTTGTAGTCATTGCCCATGACTCGCATCCATATGTCAAGACTGGGACATAGGTGGAGCGGTATACAGCCATCTTCGTTTTCTTACCAACCACTCTCTTGCTGAGGAATCCTCGATTTATGGCCTGAAAAAGTCTCCCAGCTGTTGCTTTTCGAGTGGCCAACTCTTCTTTGATGCCTCCCTATCGGTCAATAATAGCTCCGAGGTATTTAAAGTGGTCTACCTGCTCCAGGACCTGTTCTCCCAGCTTAATCTGATGTCTTCTTTCTTCTCGTGATATTACCATGGACTTTGTTTTAGAGCTGCTTATGACCATTCCTCTCTTCTCCAGCTCTTCCTTCCAGACTTGCAAGTAGAATTGGAGATGTGCCTCTGATTTAGCAATCAGGGCAACATCATCACAGGCTATTGGTAAAAGGCAATTAAGGAGGGGCGGGAATAGGGCTGACTTTCCCTTCCTTTAGGAACTTCAAACTTTTAAAAACTTCAACGACGCTGGTGATGGATAGGACATGCACTGATGACACTTGTTGACATGCACTGATGACACGTGTAAATATCATTACAGAGCAGTCCTTGTTCTGGACTACCCGCGGTAAGAAAGCTAGACAGCGCCCAAAATAAACACACGGAGAAAAGAACTTAGTTAATCGTTCCTCTTCTACCGTGAGGAGTAGAGGTTTGGAAGAGAGAGCGCCATACTATCCTAACGGCTGTCTTCCTCCTAGTCTGGTTGCATTGCAGTCCTCGGTCCTTCAGCGATTGTCTAATGTTGTCCTCCCAACGGACTCTGGGTCGTCCTGGAGGTCTGGATCCCTGGCTCTTAGTTTCCCGTACTTGAAGAAAATAAATGAGACAGAAATTAAAAGGAATGAAGATGACATGAAAAAACCTTGAGGGGATGGCACATTATATGAATTGACATAAATGTGGAACGTCCACGCTCCTTGAGGAGCCGAAGGGATATAAATGATTGAATGAAAAAAAGCACACACACACACAAAAGTGAGGGAAATCAGAACAGGTGACAAAATCTTTCTACGGAGATAATATCATAATGTAAACGGAAGCACGAAGAATGAGAGACCAATCAGATATCGTCACGTAGGAACGCCAGGGCGTATATAAACGTGAGATATAAACAGGCTCAAGTGCTAACAACAAAGAAAAGGACGATCGAATGCAAAAAATACACTTCGCATTTTTCAGTGACACGATAAATATACCTATCCCAAGGTAAACATATGGATACAAGCAAGTATCCCGCCAAAACATGACGGGGAGGAGGAAATAATGATATTATCCTCTTTCTGCTGCATATCCTGATGACACGGCACTAATTCTCCTGGGGTCATTTTACTACTTCCCATTCCATGTCAGTTTTATTGAATCTTTTTAGTCAAACTTATCATGACTTATGGTCAATGCACCACCAAGGTTCGTACGCTATTTTAATGGATGTTCAATTTTCCATTAACGCACTCAAACCCAGGACCATCCGGACGGCACCAAAACCTCGCTACGAGAGCGAATCCTGACTAACCTCACTGCCAAAAATAATGCTACTTGAACAGTGGACATTAGCCGGCCTGCCCAACGTAAATAGAAAATTTCGGATCTTTATTTATTAATAGTTCGGTGCAGGACTTTTGAATAAGGCAAAACTCATTATGAGGATTTTAGATCACGGGTTCTCAACGTACTTTTTGCTCATGGCCTCCTTATGAGCCTCATTTAACCTCTTGCCCCGTCCCCTAATAGTCACTGTTAGCTGGAAAAAAAGGTACTTTACCATCTTGCTGTGGCCTCCGCCTGGAAATATGGCATGGTCTTTTGGGGTGCTATATGGTCCACGTTGAGAACCACCTGTTCTAGATTCATTTTAACGACTGAACTAGTTATGCATTCGCTGGGATCGCTTACACCTATAATACGAATAATACCAATCTAAAGTTAAAGTTAGTTGCTTATCCTTTACAGGACGTGGCAATCAACCCGAGCTTTTATTGGCTGTTTTTGATTTTTCTAGGCAATTTTTTCATTCAGTAGTTTCCCATTGCTTTCTGAACGGTACGGCGCTTATACCATTGTTAAAAATCCACACACAGCGATCTGCTACCAAACCGCCTGCAGCAGGTTCCGAACCTGTTATATCTGGATTATGAAACTGCGTTCATATTGTCATGAAATATTCTAATCCACATATATAAATTATTAGGTAAATATGAAGCCTAACAAATAAAATTAATAAAGAGAAGAGCAATGGTAAAATAACAGTGCTGTCACAAAGAATGTACTCGAAATCCCCCTTGTTTTCTGCTTCGTCTGCAAATTGTAACGCTTTCACGTTGATATAAAAGCTTACTGTATTATTACCCGCCTTCTTCAATGTGCTTCGTCTGCAAATTGTAACGCTTTCACGTTGATATAAAAGCTTACTGTATTATTACCCGCCTTCTTCAATGAAACGTGTGCTGCATTTCTAAGAAAAACATTGAGACGTACTGCGTAATGACCTAAATTAATCCTAACATTAATTATACTGCGTTACCAAAACGAACGAACAGATGGACAAAAGGATAAAGAGAGAGGGGAGGGCTGAAAATCAGGAACGCATGCATCACGCGTGTAAGTCTACATGCACTAATTTTTTTTCAGACGGACAGTGATAAAATACACTACCCTTTCCCAGAGTTAGGTTTATAAATCATAAAAAACTCTTATTAGAAAAGATAACATTAGATGGGTTTACGGTTGAGAACATAACAGTACCCAGACAGCACATCTTCGAAACAGGAGGTAGAAGAAATTGCATATTTTGAATGCAGCCACGTAGCTCCTTTAAATTTGTATTTTTGGGTTCCTTAGGGCTTGCTGACAAATAATATGTAAAACGTTACGCAAATAGTCCAGGAATTAATAAATTATACCCAAAATAAAATATTGGGGGTGCCTGACAGCATAAAATCATTTCTGCTCATAAGATTTTTTTTTAACGTGTTTGAAAAAAATTTACGTTACAGAAATAGCCTACCATGTAAACTCCAAATTGATTGGAGCGCAACAAATGAAAGCCTAACCACGATTGGTCGGGCTATAAATACTATCTTGGTTGTTAGGGGAAACGGGGAAAGGTAACATTTTTTCAAACACTTGTCGAAACGGGGCTCATTGGTCAGACTCGCTGATATACACACTTGGGAGCGTTAGTTCGAAACCACTTGTTTAAAATAGCTTGATAAAGCATCAGTGCGTTGAAGCCAGCATATATTTTGCTAAATAAAAGCCTGGAAGATAAGCAGATGGGAATTTGTGCCAGTTTGTGCCAGAATTCATTGCTAATCAACGTATCTGTGTTTATTCGTATGAATTGTGGGACAGTGGTCTTGATGGTAGTGAGCAGCACCTGGTCAGAGCTTTGCTGAACCCAGAGTCGGACAGCATACTCCTTGGTCTTTTTAGCTATCAGTGAGGTGTCTCCTGAGCCCAGAGGAGAATTCGAGCAGAGGAGTCCTTTCCTGCCGCCATCACGCCAGATAAGCGAATTGGCCAGCTGAGCTCAACATTATGTCCCCTCATCTTGAACTGACTTTGTAAAATTAACATTAAGAGGGGAATTTACTTGTCTTAAAATCAGGAACTGTGAACATCTCCAATACTAGTCCCTAAAGACAAACTATTGAAGTCATGATGACAAATACCAACAGAGCTTGAACAAAACAAACCCAGTATTACCTCATTTTACTACTACACAACTGACACACATAGAACATTTGTAATAATATATGTCACTACAATATTCATATTAAATACATTCTGTACATAACTTGTAATTTAAATTGATTGTGATTCCTGGTTCCCTTGTAGTTGAATCAGGACACATATTCATTCATGCCAGTAATGAATACATATTGTTATTTGAAAGTTTATCAGTGACTCTTTTAAGATATCTTTGTAGAGTGTTATATGTATGTGAGTGTCACAGTGTTGTCAAGAGTAGTGGATTAAATTAAATTGTTTATCTGTCTGTTATTGTGACTTACACTTCATCATACACATACCCTAGACACATAACGTAGCATCACACTATTCCAGAATAATTCTGACTGAGATATATAGATATGTGGTAGCAAGTAAGGTTATCTATAATACACTACTCTTAATAGATATAGATACCTTCACAGCTGATCTCAGTCAGTACACTAAGTTCCCTATAAGTATTTATAACATCCCACTTCACCACATATATTGGGGGCTCGCTCTTGGGATTTTGAATCTTTAACTATTAAAAATATTGGGGGTAATTCACTTCAGGGAATATAAGAATTAAAAGGTATCCTTGGGTGGAATTAAATAAGGTTGAGCTCACGGTGCCTGTGTTGTCCATTAGATATATAGTTAGAAATTGAATTGTTAGGTAGACATTATAAAAATTTACCTGATAGACAATGGCGGACCTGGCCAAATTTCGATCTGCTGCGGTTCAGACTGCAAAAGAGTTAGGATTAGATGGGCAAGTTATGGTTGCCTATGTCACAACGGAATGTGACAAATATATTGAACGCGAAGAAAGAAGATTAGAAAAAGAAGCCGAAAGAAGGTTAGAGGCTGAAAGGGAAATTAAGAAGTTACATTTTGAAGCTGAGGCTGAGACTAAGAGGTTGCAAGCTGAGGCTGAGACTAAGAGGTTGCAGATTGAGGCTGACAAAGAGGCTAAGAAATTGGAAGCAGAAAGAGAAGACAAAAGATTAGCTGCAGAAAGAGAAGAGAAGAAATTAGCTGCAGAAAGAGAAGAGAAGAGATTAGCTGCAGAGAGGGAAGCAGAAAAGGAGGAGAAGAGATTACAAAGGGAACATGAGTTACGACTAAGGGAGTTTGAGTTTCAAGGCCATGCTCCTGAAAATGGTGCCAGTCCCTTTGCCTCTGATGCTACGGTTACTCAGGGAGCCTCGACCTCAGCTATGAACTTTCATTTAGATCATTTTGTTGAGAAAGACGATGATATTGAGAGCTATATAAATAGGTACGAACTATTAGCTACCACGTATGGGTTAGAGAGAGAAAGGTGGAGCTTAAAGTTATCTCAGGGACTTCGTGGGGCAGCTTATGAAGTTTTTGCAAAAATGAGCAGAGGTGATCAGGAAAATTATGACATGCTAAAGCAGGCTCTTTTGTTAAGGTATGAAAAGAAATGCAGAGTTTTACAGGAAAAAATTTAGGAATGCTAAACTACTGTCAGGTGAAACCTATCACCAGTTCTCTGCACGAATCGAGACATACTTGGAGAAATGGACTTCTCTGGGGAAAACCCAAGATCTTAAGGAAATGGTCCTTATAGAGCAACTAAGAGAGTCCATGGCTCCAGACCTGAGAAAGTTTCTCATGGAACAAGGTGCAGAGAGGCTGGGTGAGTTGCTAAATGTTGCTGAAAGGTATCAAGCAGCTCAAGCAGAGGTAACAGGTAATAAAAAGAAACAGGTGGATAACTTTAGGGCACCACAGAACTTTAATCAAATTTGATCAATAGGGATCAAAATAAAGGTAAGCACCAATTTGATAGGCCACGGTATGAAAATAAAAATAAATTCCCACAATTCGATGAAAGGAAATATAATGAAAGAAAATCTTTCAACCAAGGAAAAAGGTGGTGTAAGAATTGTCAGATGGACAATCATGACACTGACCGTTGCAGAAGGAAACCTGTGTATATGGCAACCCTTCAGGTCAGGTCGACCTCAAGACAGGAGGAGGATATAATGTTAGATACCACTCCAGAAGAGATGAGGAAGGCACAGGCTGGGGATAAAACACTCAAGCCTTGTTTCAGAAAATTGTCAACTTGTCATACAACTCCAGGCAAGGGAGATTTTTACATGAAAAACAAGTTGATGTATAGGAAGACTGGAGCTAGATCCAATGGTCACGGACAGCTGGTTCTTCCAAAAAGATACAGGACAGAATTAATAAGGAGCCTACATGTGAAACCAGATGGGGACCATGAGAAGATAGGTACCATCATTCAAAAAGTGGCTCACAATTATTATTGGCCCAAAGCAAGATGGGACATTGAGAATTTTGTAGAAAGGTGTAGCATAGCACATGAGGGAACACCCACAAGTGGGAACATGGATCAGGACCTGGACACGCCCCCGGACAAAATTAGGCCTGACAATAAAAGGAAAAATAGATTTGATAAAGTGGACCAAATGGAATGGGAAGCCCCTTTTCACGGACAAGCTTCACTTAACTGTTTTACAATGGCCACTATGCGGAGAGTGCAAAAAAGATGTCTTACCCCAGGATAAGCCGAAAATCCCTCAATCGGACTTAAACAAACTGGAGGAAGAGGATGTAGAGAGGAAATCTCTCATCAAGAATTTTAAGTGGGGAGAAAGCCCCAAAAGAAAAATTGGTAGCGGTCGTTTTGTGAATGAAAATTCTGGGAGGAAAAATCATCACTATAAAGCTTCGAGTGGAAGAGACCATACCGGTGCATGGACAAATAAGTCCACACAATTAAAGGTCCATAAGTAGCTATGTTAAGAACGTGGACTGATGAAAAGGCAGAGGAAAACATTACATCTTCATACCAGTATGTGAATGAGCTGACCACTCGGTTAAAAACTGGCTGGAAACTTGCCAATGAAAATTTGAAACAAGCCAGGAAGAAACATGCTGCCTATTATAACAGGAAGGCGAAAGACAGAAATTTGGACTGTGGGAGAGAAAGTACTGCTTCTTTTGCCCGGGAGTCAGAATAAGTTACAAATTGGATGGCAGGGTCCATATACAGTTCTAGAGAAGGTGTCTAGAACAAATTATAAGATAGATAAGAAGGGGAAAGAAAAAATCTATCATGTGAATCTCCTGAAGAAATATTTGGAAAGAGAACATCAGGAAGAGACACACTTGTTGACATTGTCCATCGCCATGGAGATGAAAAAGGAACCACTTTCATCATTTGAATATCCATTACACCCCTGTGAGACAGCAGCACAGGTGAAAATCAGTACACATTTAACGAAAACTCAGAAAGAGAGAGTGCAACAGGTTCTAAATAATCATGCAGAGGTGTAAACAGACCGACCAGGGCATACAAACCTATTGGAATATGATATGAAACTCATAGACTCCACACCTGTCTGTATGAAACCATATTCGATTCCGTTTGCTAAGGAAAAAGCTTGAAGGAAGAGATAGACTATCTATTGAAGGAAGGAATTATTTCGCACAGTGAGTCTTCGTATAGTTCCGGTGTTGTACTCTTAAGGAAGCCCTCTGGAGAACATAGACTCTGTATAGATTACAGGAGACTGAACGCTATTACAGAAGGACAGGTGGATCCATTGCCGGATACAAATCAGCTGTTTGCCAGACTAAATAAAGCTAAATATTTCTCAAAAGTGGATCTGAGTAAAGGATACTATCAGATTCCAGTAAAGCCTGAGGTTAGACCATACCTAGCTTTTAGTACCTCAGAAGGACACTATGAGTTTAATAGATTGCCATTTGGATTGAAGAATGCGCCTAGTGTCTTCTCTAGAATGATGAGAAAATTATTGGATCCTCTGAATAATCCCTGTATAACAAATTTTATGGATGATATCCTTATAGCAACAGAAACATTTGAGGAACACATTGACTCTCTGAACATGCTGTTTGATCGACTTAGGGAGGCAAATTTAACAGCCCGACCAACCAAATGTTGCGTTGGATGTAAAGAATTGGAATTTTTGGGGGACACAGTTTATCAGGGAAACATGACCCCTGACCCAAAGAATTTAGAGAAACTACAGAAAGCCCCGAGACCACAAACCAAGAAGGACGTGAGATCCTTTGTCTCATTATGTGGTTTCTACCAGAAGTATATCAAAAACTTTAATTCCATATGTGCACCGTTAACTGAATTGACACGTAAAGGACATCCAGATCGCATTACATGGACTCCACAATGTGAAATGACTTACCAAGAATTGAAGGAAAAGCTCACAAGTAAACCCATTTTGAAATTACCTGACTTAAGTCAAGAATTCATAGTAAGGACGGATGCAAGTAATATTGGGCTGGGTGCAACTCTTCTACAGAAATCAGATGCATTGGATGGGGAATTAAGCCCAGTGGCATATGCTAGCAGAAAGTTGAATAAAGCTGAAATCAACTACTCAACTAGCGAAAAAGAATGTCTTGCAGTAATATGGGCAATAAAGAAATTCAATATTTATCTATATGGGAAGGCATTTAAGTTGCAAACAGATCACAAACCTTTATCGTTTTTAGCACAGGCTAAGCATGAGAACTCTAGGTTACTCCGATGGTCTTTGCTTCTGGCTCCATATAATTTTAGCATTGAGTATATATCTGGAAAAACCAATTTGGGAGCTGATTTTTAAGCCGCCATCCGTGTGATGAGAATCACCGTAAACCCCAGAAATAATAATAAATTTCTCTATGTGTATATAGAATAAAGGACTGACATATAATGTCTGTTTTAAGAGGGGAGGTGTCATGAAATATTCTAATCCACATATATAAATTATTAGGTAAATATGAAGCCTAACAAATAAAATTAATAAAGAGAAGAGCAATGGTAAAATAACAGTGCTGTCACAAAGAATGTACTCGAAATCCCCCTTGTTTTCTGCTTCGTCTGCAAATTGTAACGCTTTCCCGTTGATATAAAAGCTTACTGTATTATTACCCGCCTTCTTCAATGAAACGTGTGCTGCATTTCTAAGAAAAACATTGAGACGTACTGCGTAATGACCTAAATTAATCCTAACATTAATTATACTGCGTTACCAAAACGAACGAACAGATGGACAAAAGGATAAAGAGAGAGGGGAGGGCTGAAAATCAGGAACGCATGCATCACGTGTGTAAGTCTACATGCACTAATTTTTTTTCAGACGGACAGTGATAAAATACACTACCCTTTCCCAGAGTTAGGTTTATAAATCATAAAAAACTCTTATTAGAAAAGATAACATTAGATGGGGTTACGGTTGAGAACATAACAGTACCCAGACAGCACATCTTCGAAACAGGAGGTAGAAGAAATTGCATATTTTGAATGCAGCCACGTAGCTCCTTTAAATTTGTATTTTTGGGTTCCTTAGGGCTTGCTGACAAATAATATGTAAAACGTTACGCAAATAGTCCAGGAATTAATAAATTATACCCAAAATAAAATATTGGGGGTGCCTGACAGCATAAAATCATTTCTGCTCATAAGATTTTTTTTTAAACGTGTTTGAAAAAAATTTACGTTACAGAAATAGCCTACCATGTAAACTCCAAATTGATTGGAGCGCAACAAATGAAAGCCTAACCACGATTGGTCGGGCTATAAATACTATCTGGTTGTTAGGGGAAACGGGGAAAGGTAACATTTTTTCAAACACTTGTCGAAACGGGGCTCATTGGTCAGACTCGCTGATATACACACTTGGGAGCGTTAGTTCGAAACCACTTGTTTAAAATAGCTTGATAAAGCATCAGTGCGTTGAAGCCAGCATATATTTTGCTAAATAAAAGCCTGGAAGATAAGCAGATGGGAATTTGTGCCAGTTTGTGCCAGAATTCATTGCTAATCAACGTATCTGTGTTTATTCGTATGAATTGTGGGACAGTGGTCTTGATGGTAGTGAGCAGCACCTGGTCAGAGCTTTGCTGAATCCAGAGTCGGACAGCATACTCCTTGGTCTTTTAGCTATCAGTGAGGTGTCTCCTGAGCCCAGAGGAGAATTCGAGCAGAGGAGTCCTTTCCTGCCGCCATCACGCCAGATAAGCGAATTGGCCAGCTGAGCTCAACATTATGTCCCCTCATCTTGAACTGACTTTGTAAAATTAACATTAAGAGGGGAATTTACTTGTCTTAAAATCAGGAACTGTGAACATCTCCAATACTAGTCCCTAAAGACAAACTATTGAAGTCATGATGACAAATACCAACAGAGCTTGAACAAAACAAAAACAGTATTACCTCATTTTACTACTACACAACTGACACACATAGAACATTTGTAATAATATATGTCACTACAATATTCATATTAAATACATTCTGTACATAACTTGTAATTTAAATTGATTGTGATTCCTGGTTCCCTTGTAGTTGAATCAGGACACATATTCATTCATGCCAGTAATGAATACATATTGTTATTTGAAAGTTTATCAGTGACTCTTTTTAAGATATCTTTGTAGAGTGTTATATGTATGTGAGTGTCACAGTGTTGTCAAGAGTAGTGGATTAAATTAAATTGTTTATCTGTCTGTTGTTGTGACTTACACTTCATCATACTCATACCCTAGACACATAACGTAGCATCACACTATTCCAGAATAATTCTGACTGAGATATATAGATATGTGGTAGCAAGTAAGGTTATCTATAATACACTACTCTTAATAGATATAGATACCTTCACAGCTGATCTCAGTCAGTACACTAAGTTCCCTATAAGTATTTATAACATCCCACTTCACCACATATATCCATTAGGCCACAGACGCCGACAATACCAATCTAGCAGACTTCAAAAGGAGATGCTGAATAAATTACCTACTACATTAAATATGGAATTAAAATAAAGTAACAACTTTTGTCGCCATTCAGCTTTATCTTTGTCCTAAAATACCCGTTGTCTTATTTTCCTCTTCTTCTTCTTCTTTAATTGATGTGCCACAGGCGTGTGTGATTGTATCTATCCGTAACTTCTGTTCTGTCATCATCATCACCAATCAATCATCACCGTCATCATCATCATCGTTATCATCATCATTATCAATTATCATCATCATCTTCCTTCGCTCTCCTTACGGAACATGGAGCTTCCTCTGCAGCTAGTCCAGTTACACAAAGGCTACGCCTATCATTCCCATGCTCTGGCAACAGTGGATTCTGTGGCAACTTCCTTCACATGATGAGGATACCAGCCCTATGCCCGACCTCATATTAGTCGCCTGATACGACATACGTGAGGCTGCAGTAAGCGTAGTCTTTCTCTGTCTCGTCAGAGACCCTGTGGACTACACAAAACTCCTGTTCTACAATGCTGTTTATTATTGTGGACTACACAAAACTCCTGTTCTACAATGCTGTTTATTATTGTAAAAAAAGGTAAAGGTAAAGGAACCCGTTACACGCCCATTTAGGCATATTGGGAATATGGTGTTAGGCCCATATTATCTTGACCGTCGGCACACGAGGGGTGATGTGGTCGGCATCACGCCGGCCGCCTTAACCTTCCCAGAGTAGCTCTGGTACCCATTTGGGGCTCAAATTTATTATTGTGGACTACACTATTATTGTGGTTTATTATTGTGGACTACACAAAACTCCTGTTCTACAATGCTGTTTATTATTGTGGACTACACAAAGCTCCTGTTCTACAATGCTGTTTATTATTGTGGACTACACAAAGCTCCTGTTCTACAATGTTGTTTATTGTTGTGGACTACACAAAACTCCTGTTCTACAATGCTGTTTATTATTGTGGACTACACAAAACTCCTGTTCTACAATGTTGTTTATTGTTGTGGACTACACAAAACTCCTGTTCTACAATGTTGTTTATTGTTGTGGACTACACAAAGCTCCTGTTCTACAAAGTTGTTTATTGTTGTGGACTACACAAAGCTCCTGTTCTACAATGTAGTTTATTGTTGTGGACTACACAAAACTCCTGTTCTACAATGTTGTTTATTGTTGTGGACTACACAAAGCTCCTGTTCTACAATGCTGTTTATTGTTGTGGACTACACAAAACTCCTGTTCTACAATGTTGTTTATTGTTGTGGACTACACAAAGCTCCTGTTCTACAATGCTGTTTATTGTTGTGGACTACACAAAACTCCTGTTCTACAATGCTGTTTATTGTTGTGGACTACACAAAGCTCCTGTTCTACAATGTTGTTTATTGTTGTGGACTACACAACGCTCCTGTTCTACAATATTGTTTATTGTTGTGGACTACACAAAGCTCATGTTCTACAATGTTGTTTATTATGTTTGTTATTGACGTTTATTTACGCTTCGATGTCAACCTGTCCAGTGTTGTCTCTCTCAATCGTCCATTATATAATGTTTGTTTACTTCAGGTTTCCTTCTTGTTCTCCTTCTTCTTCTTTTCCATTCAACATCCAAAGGAGCATAGGTCCTCAACAAACCTATGCCAAGTCTTCTTGTCACGTGTCATCAGCTCAAGGTCATTCCATGTCTTGTTCATCCCCCTTCATGTCTGTCTCCAGTTTTTGTCTCCATGTGTTCTTTGGTCTTCTTCTACCTCTCTTATCCTCTAAGGGAGGAGATCGAAGCACTGATGGAGTTGCCCTGTGCATTGAAGATAGCCCTTACAACTAAACCAAACCTAACCATGGGGATTCCAGTCCAGGCATTGTCTGGTAGATGTCGAGAGCTTTTCTCAATGTGTGTCCAATCCATCTCCAGTGTCTTCTTCTCATTTCTTGTTAATATTTTCTGATGTGATAATATATTCCAGCCACCCCCCCCCCCCCCCCCCCCCCCCCTGCCCCCACCGATCATAACATTCCAAAGAAAGTTGATTGTCTCCTGCCAATCAGTAGTGGCGTATTTTAGGACATCATCATTACTCTTTTTACCTGTACATGCTGTTCTTAGCATTCCTATTTAAAGCTACCGGGAATCAGTAAATACACTATCCAATGGTGGGACAAGAAATCAGAAGAAGACAATGGAGATGTATAGGACACCCATTGAGAAAACCTGTTGATAGCGTTACAAGATAATCTCTGTTCTGGAATGCCCAGGGTAAGAAAGGTAGAGGAAGACCAAAGAACACATGGACAACACAGCTGGACACAGACATGAAGGGGATGAAGAAGACGGGGACAGGCTTTAAGCTCATGGCACGGGACCAGAAGACTTGGCATACGTTTGTTGATGGTTTGGGAGTTGAAAGGTGAAAGAAAGAAGAAGAAGACATTATTCTATCCAGGTACACAAAATATATATTAAACATCCGGGGTTTGAATGGGTACTTCAGTCATAAATCGAGGATTCCTCAGCAAGAGAGAGGTTGATAAGAAAACGAAGATGGCTGTACACCGTTCCACCTATGTCCCAGTGTTGACATATGGATGCGAGTCATGGGCAATGACTACAACCCACAAAAGCCAGATCCAAACCTCAGAAATGAAGTATCTGAGGAAGGTGGTTGAAGTAACAGGAAGAGACATGGTCCGCAACCAGACGATACGTTATGCCTAAAATCCCACCCCCTGCAGACCCAAGTAAAGCAGTCTCAACTAAGATGGTTTGGCCTTGTCTGCAAAATGGGAGAAAATCGGCTACCACGACAAGCGTGGGAAACTAAGAACCAGGGATCCAGACCTCCAGGACGACCCAAAGTCCGCTGGGAGGACAACATTAGACACTCTTTGAAGGACCGAGGACTAGAATGGAACCAGTCCAGGAGGAAGACAGCCGATAGGATAGTCTGCCGCTCTCTCTTCCAAACTTCTACACCTCACGGTAGAAGGGGAACGACTAAGTAAGTAACTTCAGTCATGAATAGAAAGATTTCTGCCTCGTTTTGACCAGTTGTCAATGCCAGACGAGTAGTTTTAGTGTATTTCATGGTGGTCTCTGATGACGTACAGACACAAAGGTAACTATAGCTACCTCATCACCATTGATCCATAAATTCCCCTAGGATCATAGATCTTCAGCAAAGTCATGCCTAGTCGTCCTGTACCATAGACCATCAGCTCAAGGGCTGTCCTTGTCCTCCTCGCCCCTTTCACTTCTGTCTCCAGTCCTCTTCTTTATGTGTTTCAGGTCTCCTTTTACTTACCTTGCAAATTCTAGAATAAAGACTGACTTGTGATGCTACCAGCATGAAAGAATCTCGCTACCAGCATGAAAGAATCTCGCTACCAGCATGAAAGAACCTCACGTATGTCACAAAAGGTAACTATTATGAGGCTGTGGAAAGATCTGGCAATGTCACAACGCAAAACTAACGGTTACAGAAACCACCCCCGTAGGAGCAAGTGCTTTGAACCAGGCTTCTTGAAGGGAGTCACCCATACTGGCAGCGCCATGCTACGTAAGCAGCAACAAAATTTGAGATGATGAAAAGGCAGAATCACATGGCGGTGGGCTTATGATTAAGCAATTATTATTTTTTACTTCTTTTTCTGTCAGCCTTTGTCTCATTTAGTATTTAATATTTCTCCTTCTCCATCCTCCCAAACCCTAAGAAGGTAATTGAAGAAAAATATAATAAAATATTAAAAGATCTTAAATCAGCGCCATCTCTACACTTGTGGCTGTAGAAGAGATCAATAACTTTCCATTTAGCGTCTACATCTTTAAGTGTTTTACATAACTTTTCGTCCCCGGAAAAATGTTAAGATAAAATTTACACAATGACCCTTAGACATGTTTACGCGCGTATGCTTAAAATAAAAATATGGTTTTCAGGCAGTTTAACAAGTGCACAGGAATGTCACGGGTTGTCTCGCCTTGTGCTGCAGTAGTGATCCAACAGTGGCCAAAACCTAGAGTATCTAATGTGGGTCTTCAAAGGTGTCTACCTTCGCACAAGGTTACTCTTGGCAGAGTTGTAGAGTAGATAGAAGGATAATGATGCTTCTTCCTCGAGGGAGTTCTCACAAGATATTTCAGAAGTCAAGAACAATGCTGAATGAGTATTAGTACGTTAACTTTGTATCTGACCCGCCGCCTTTTGTGAAGATGGATATAAATTATTTGCTCGTTTAAGCCCCCAGCTGATTTAATTCAGCGAAATTCCTTTTATTAGCTCGATATAGAACTTATTAAGTAATACCTCAGATAGTATAATAGTTATATATTTTATACACACACACACACACACATATATATATATATATATATATATATATATATATATATATATATATATATATATATATATACTTACTTACTTACTTACTTAGTCGTTCCCCTTCTACCGTGAGGTGTAGAGGTTTGGAAGAAAGAGCGCCAGACTATCGGCTGTCTTCCTCCTGGACTGGTTCCATTCTAGTCATCGGTCCTTCAAAGATTGTCTAATGTTGTCCTCCCAGCGGACTCTGGGTCGTCCTGGTGGTCTGGATCCTTGGCTCTTTGTTTCCCATGCTTGTCGTGGTAGCCGATTTTCTTCCATTCTGCAGACATGGCCAAACCATCTTAGTTGGGACTTATATATATATACTAGATGTTCTGGATCATACATATGCCTTTCTCCCCGTAATGATTAATTCAACTATGAATTTGTCAAAATCAACAGATGCAAATTTAATGCTCAATTCCTTTGAACAAATGTAAATAAATATGAAATGGTAATTAAGAGAAATTATGGTTCATCATAGATCTCGGTTTGGGAGATGAAAATATAGTCTTTTGAGGTGGCCTGCTAAACGTAAAACTTAGCTTCCAAGTTGCTGAAATGTTGGTGCTGCTGGTTCTGTCACTTCGTCTCTGTGGCAAGGGCACGTCTCCAAAGGATTCTTGAGGTAACTGCTTCCGGTCAAGGCAGGGATCTTCACCACCCGTGGGATGTAGGTTCACGTGTCGATCTGAAGCTTCGAACCACAGACTAGTACAGCTGGTAACGTGAGTAGAACCTCAAAAGGTCTCTCCGTCCGTACCAACAACCTTGTAACTAGGCAAATCTTAGACGTCTTGCACAGGTAAATAGTCTTGGCAACTTAACACAGATGCCTCGAACACACGTCTGGCATATTATTTCTTACTCTAGAATTCCTCTGTGACTTATGAGTAGTTTCTGTCGGAGTCCGGTTCCGTATTAATATTGGCGAGTTTTCTTTTACAGTGGATAAAAGATGCTCAAATACTTGTTTCCGTTCCTAAGAATTCATAATCCTGACTCTATTCTTTCCTGTGGCAAGGTCCTAGATGTCTACTTGTGACGATATCTGGAATGCAGTGCCGTATGTCAAACTTTTCATCGTTATATCGTAAATTCCCGGCTCACGCTTCTACCTGGCGTTTTCTAACAAGCTCTCAATCAGCGCGGTTGTTTATCGGCGCCTCAGAAGCCAGCCAATACACTGAAAGTTCAAATTATGAAAACTTTTCCTCATGCAGTATTCTGTATGACTCATGCGTTTGACAATTTCAAACAGTCATCCTCTGTAAATGGAGTTGCTACATCGACAGTTCTTGGTAATGTTTACGTTACAACTACTTACATTTTTCCTGTCGAGTAGGAAGTAATTATGCAATCTTAGCAAACACTTCATGCTCGCATTTACCTATCGTCAATGTGGTATTATCACGTTTTAGGGACTCAGTTAATCTCTCAGTGATGAACTGTACGCTTGTCTGGCCCTGTCATGCATCGAAGCGTGAAACGTGAACAATGACAGTATAGACAAAGAGAATGCTAACAACAGAATAATGCACCTAATTCAGTACGCACAACAAAGATAGTTCAATACTGCCGGAGAGGAAAAGAGAGCGCACAAATTATGTCACAGGACCATAAACTATGCACAACTATGTTACAGTTACACAATGCCATGAAAATAAAATTTCTACGTGTCATTGGGCCGAAGGGCTAAAGCCCAAGCGCCACTGGATCTAAAACAACAACAACATGTGCACTATTTTAATTTTGCTGCAGCATGACGTAATTATTACAGTACCTCTCAGAATTCATGTGTTACTGTGTTTTTCTATATCCGCGTACAATCTGACTTTTTTCGCTTCATTTATCTGTTTACTATTTGTTTTTAAAATTAATGTCCGTGTATCCTTCACAATCGCTTTTTTCTATACTAGTGGCATGCAGGCATACGTTCTGAGAAACTCTGAGCACACTGTTTACATGGGTTGTGTAGATCGGCGGTTGCGAGAAGACCAGATAAACTTAACATACAAAAACCTTAACAACTGATAAAATGAACATTTCCCTTCTCCAAATTCCAATCTGTCTTATCACAGATAGGAAAACTCGCACTTTCCACTTGTAAAGTAAATTCTGTTTTGAATGGAATATATTTTACAATCTCAGTTATACTTCTGTGGAAATATATTTAAAAAAAATTATGAAAAATGGAACGGCCAAAAGGTAAATATCTACGCGATAGGTTTTGGAAAAGGGTAATGTAAAGGTAAAGTTTGTGGCACAGCAGATACTGCCGTAGGAGATTGAAGTGTTAGACAAGTGTTAGTGAAGTGTGTTTAATCATATTCAAAATGTTCTTGATATTATAGAGGAATTACTACAGGTTAAAACATTTCTGTACACCGCAAGAGGCAGTGTCATACTAACGTGGATACCAGCGCATGTTGGTATAGCAGGAAATGAGCTTGAAGACAAGGAAGCCAAACATGGAACAACTAGTTACAACACAACTGAAGCAGTCCTAGGGAAATTGGAAATTAAGAGTTTAATTGCACAAGCAACAAACAAAGAATGGATAACAGCACAGGAGCAAAGAAAAAAAGGAAGACACTCATATAAAGTCCTGAAAAAACAAAACAAGCAAAAAATGTCAGATACAAAATGAGCTAAAAATACCAATAAATAAAAAATTGGTAAGGCTCAAATTTGGAACTGGATATTTCATGATAATGAAACCCATATGTGAAGAGTGTCAAGAAGCAAATATAATTAAACACTTTTTGGTGGAGTGGAAGAAAGATGACCAGCAAAAGCAAAAGATTAAGACATACTGCAATAATCACAAAGTAGAAATGAGTGTACACAATCTTATAGGCATTAATACTCCACCAGAAATACAAAAGTTAATAAAACACTATATTATAAAAACAAAAGCTAACATCAAAAGAATAAGGATGCTAGCCAGTAGTTTACAGTAGTAAATTTCCCCCAGATAAATACTGATTGACTATAAATAAACCTCCAATCAATATTAAAGGCGTACCAGTATCGACACGTCCCTTTTTCTGAGCAATAAAACAATATAAACTATAACTAAACTGTAAAAATACCTACCAGAGGAATAATACAGCAGAGAGCATAAAATAAACCACAAACAAGAAAATATTACAATAAATGGAAACGCGTCCTGATATAACGAACAGATCCATGTGTATGGTAAAAAGGTGAAGGTAAAGGTAGCCCCATAGTAAATACTGCCGTAGAGGAGGGAAGAGTTAAGAGACTTCACCATCTAGCATGTAGAGGTGGGTTGACCAGTTCCCTTCCTCACTGTATTTTCCTTCCCTAACTCAAAGCGCAGAATCAGGTACCCATTTACAGCTGGGTAGACTGGAGCGTGTCAGTACCGTGATCCGAACCCCGCACCTTGCCACGAGAGACCAGCGCTCTAACCGCTCCGCAAAGCGGACGTTCATGTATATGGTAGATGGTTGAAAAGGGCGTGCTTCAAAGGAAAGCAGCAAAAACTTAAATAAAAGTAAATGAATAAATATATACATACATACACACACACACACACACACACACACACACACACACACACACATATATATATATATATATATATATATATATATATATATATATATATATATATATATATATATATATATATATATATATATATATATATATATATATATACGGCGCATAAGGCAGAAACCAGTAGGTACGCCACTATATACATATTTAGGCCCAATATTGTTCTACAAGGGGATTGACATAGGAGTCTTGGTGGTATTCCATGACGTAGGACATGAAGGACATGTCTTTTCACATAGAGTCTGAAATTTTCTGCCTAGTGTTTATTCCTTTTTGAATTCTTTCCAACTGATGTTCAGTTTTCTAAGACATTCTGAATTGTATTCACTTCTGCCATCTCTGCTTGACCTTTGAAAAAGACCTTGGGATGTAGAACACCCTATTTTTTAAACTAAAGGCCAGTCATCACATATGCCAGTATAACCATCCTTCATCGCCTGTCAAAACTTTCAACTGATTTTTCCCCGTTCAAGATTAGCTGTTTTTTAGTTTTAAGATTTGGGAATAGAAACACAAATTATTTATTGTTCTTGGATTGTCAGGTGTTGAACCAATCATCTGCTCCAGGTCCCCCAGGAATTTTCCATTTGTCCATTTTATACCCAATTGTTCATTGTGGGTATAGTTTCTCATAACCCAATCAATAGCTATTCCAAAAAGTAGTGGTGACATAATACAGCCTTGTTTCACCCCTGTTTCTACTGTAAACCATTCTGTATTCCCTTTATTTGTTCTAACACAACATCTTGCATTGTCATATAGCGCTTTGATTCTATTCACATATTTTGTTGGAAAACCATAGAGGTATCGATGGGCGTTGACTCAAAGGCTTTTGAAGCAAAGGTGAAGATTGCCTTGAGTGCGCGTTATCCCTCGTTTTCCTCTGTCTTTTCACAACTTTTCTTTCTTCAGCAACATAATAATTTTCCAGGTACTGATAATAGAGATATACCACGCCAGTTATTACAGTCTGATAGATCACCTTTCTTCGGTAACTTTACAATAATACTGTCTTTCCATTGTTGTGGTGGTTGTTCTTCTCTCCATACTTCATTTATAATATCTAAAATTCTCAAGAGGTTGTTGTCATTAACTGCTTTAATCATTTCCCCTGAAATTTCGTCAACTCCAGCAGCTTTAAAATTTTTTAGTCTTTTAACGGCTTGTTTGATCTCGTCCAGCGTGAATTCATCGCAAGTTATTGGCAAGGTGGTTGTGGGTGTTTCATTATTAAAATCAGGTGTTACTGTTGGTGGTGGTCTGTTTAGCACCTCCATGAAGTGCTCAGCCCATCTCTTCATTTGTGCTTTTTCTGTTGGTATTGAATTCCCTAATTTACCTTTAACAGGTGTTTCCATAGCAGTAGGCTGGTGACATAGTTGTTTTGTAATTTGATAAAGGCACCTACTATTACCAGTTCTTGCAGCATTTTCAGCTTCTACGGCCAGTTCATTGATGAAATGTCTTTTATCTCTTCGAGTTTTTGTCTTCACTTCTTTATTTAACAAGTTATAAGTTAGTTTGCAAGATTCAACTGCATTATGTGTACTTGCCGCTAGTAAAGTTTTGCTGTTTTCCTTTCTTGTATTTTATCCCAAGTATCTTCTCTCATCCATTTTTTCTTTTTATGTACTAGGTATCCGGTGGTCGCTACAGCTTCTTTGTCATTGTGTTTCAGTTGTTCCCAAGTATCGATTGTCTGGTGGTGATATCGCAGCAAAGCATCGAAATAGTTGTCATTTTGACATAGGGTCCTTCTTTATATCATTTGATTGCAGTCGTGCATCTATTCTTCTATTTTTATTCGGTTGGTATAACCTTCATTTAAATTTTAATGCAAGGTTATGATCGCTTCCGATCATCTGCACCTCTGTATGCTCTGACGTCTTGAAACTGATGAGCGAAATTTAGCGCTTATGCAGAAGTGATCTATCTGTGACTCCTTCATGGTCAGTTCTGCCATCAGGTGAATTCCATGTTATCTTGTGGATATTCTTATGTGGAAAGATGGTGTCTGCCACAACGAGGTTTGATATTTCACAAAGTTCTAGAAGTCTTTCGCCATTTTGATTCATACAGCCTATGCCATGAGTACCGAGATATCTTTGTACTCCATCGTTGTTGTCACCTACTTTGGCGTTAAAATCACCCATGACTGCTATTATGTCATGCTTGGGTATTGTGTTGATGGTACTTAGAAGTATCATAGAAGTATCTTTTATGGTATCATATCGTTAGTATAACATTGTATATTGAAAAATCGTGTCTGAAATCTAGCTAATATTAGCCTCTCATTGATAGGTACCCAGCTGATAAGCGATGCTGCTGCTTTCTGTGTCATTAGGATGGCTACTCCCTCTGTGTGACGATTATCATTACTACCAGAGTATATAATTTGCTTTTTTTCTTCTGAAATATATTATCTACCCTTCCAAGATGGAGGGGAAATTCGTTGAAACAGAACCAGGCTCGACAGTAAACATGACTCACTCTAATATCTTGGGGGCTAAGGAGATTTCTAAAATTGGATACTGGAATGTAAGAACTATGTATCAAGACGGAAAATTGGAAGAAGTAATTAAAGAAATGGATAATTATAAGTTGGACTTATTGGGTGTCAGCGAGTGTAGATATATATATATATATATATATATATATATATATATATATATATATATATATATATATATATATATATATATATATATATATATATATATATATATATATATATATATATATATATATATATATATATATATATATATATATATATATACAAGGGGATTGACATAAGTCTTGGGCCTGACCATGAAGGACATGTCACAGAGAGCTGAAATTTTGTATAGTGTTTATTCCTTTTTAATATAGCCACCGTCTGAATTGACACACTTCTGCCATCTCTGCTTGACCTTAAAAAGACCTTGGGAGTAGAACACCCTATTTTTCAAACTAAACCAGTCATCACATGCCAGTATAACCTCTTCATCGCTGTCAAAATGATTTCCTTTTAGCTGTTTTTTAAGATTTGGGAATAGAAACAAGTCTGATGCAGCCAAATCTGGAGAATATAGTGGGTGTGGAAGAATTTCAATATTCAAATCGTTGGCTGCTAGCTGCACAAGCCGTGCTTTGTGAGAGGGCGCGTTGTCTTGAAGCAAAGGAAGATTTTGAGTGCGCGTTATCCCTCGTTTCCTGGTCACAACTTTTCTTAGTTTTGTGAGAAGATCTGCATAGTACTGTCCAGTAACTGTGTTGCCACGAGGCAGATAATCTTTCAAAAGGACACCTTTGCCGTCCCAAAAAACAGTCAGCATCACTTTTCCTGCAGAGTTCTGCGCTCTCGGCTTGACAGGTGTTGGGGAGCCCGGGGTTTTCCATTGCATGCTGGCAATTTTGGATTCGGGGTCATAATGGTGTACCCAAGTCTCATCTACTGTCACCATGGTCTCCAAAAAATGTAGGTGTTTTTCCCTGAAACATCAGAAATTTTATCACAGCTCTGGCCTCCTTCTTTTCCATTGTTTTGTCAAATCTCTGGAGCAGCAGATCCGGTCAATAGGGTACATTGCGCCGTGCACCGTAGCGGGAAAACCCATTGAAAAAACAAACGCGTACTTCACACATTCAGTGCAAATATGATGAACTTTAAATGTTCCAAGTTTCATCTTCCTCCTGTGACTCCTTCATGGTCAGGCCCAAGACTTATGTCAATCCCCTTGTGTGTATATATATATATATATATATATATATATATATATATATATATATATATATATATATATATATATATATATATATATATATATATATATATATATATATATATATATATATATATATATATATATATATATATATATATATATATATATATATATATATATATTGGCCTTGCACGTGGTTACTGTTATGTGGCAGAAAGAAGCTATTCACATTTTTTGTTTTGCATGTGGTTACGGTTATGTGAGAACTATTCACGGTTATGTGACAGAAAGAATCGATTCACTTTTATTGAAACCAGTTATGAGAAGACGAGAGATGTAATATGATGCGGTAACAAGAAAGACGAGAGATGTAATATGATGTGGTAACAAGAAAGATTGAAGGGAAAAACAAAGTAAATATTGGCAAAGAGAAAAGGTACTGGACAGTTTGACATCGTGGCAGTGAAATAAGTCTGCAAATGGACTGGTACACAACACTGGGGACATGAGGTTGTGGAGAGACATGAGGATATGATGATACATTAGGTTGCGAAGAGAAGTGAGGTTGTAGAGAGACTCGAGGTTGTGAAAAGATATGAGGTTGTGGAGAGACATTAGGCTGTGAAGAGACGGGAGGTTGTGGAAAGACATGAGGTTGTGAAAGACATGAGGTTGAGCAGAGACATGAGGTTGAGCAAAGACATGCGGTTGTAGACAGACACGAGGTTGTGAAGAGACATGCGGTTGTGGAGAGACGTGAAGTTGTGAAGAGACACGAGGTTGTTGAGAGACACGAGCTTGTCAAGAGACATCAGGTTGTGGAGAAACATGAGGTTGTGGAGAGACATGAGGTTGTAAAGAGATATTGGATTCTGGAGATGCATGAGGCAGTGGAGAGACAGGAGGCTGTGGAGAGGCGTGATCGCCTATAACAGCTGGAACTGTACTTAAAGAAGATCTGTTCTTACTTGCATCTCCTCACTAACATCGTAGTTTAGAACTGTTGTTGTCTACTGACTTCCATTTTGAGGAGCTTTCTAAATCCCCTGCCCATGAGTTTGCTGTTGCCTAAATTTAATTCGTTATCATCATCAAAAACTACGCCTAGGCCGGTCCCAAGCCCGGCTGAAAAGGGAGGAGGGCGACCTGCATGGAGGCCGTAAGGAGGCAGCCCCTCCATCATACAAAGGCACAACAGGCCAATCACCTATTTGTCTTAAGAACCAGATTACGCGAAACAAAAGAGAGAAAACCGGACTGATTCTAAAGGCGACGAACTGAACGGACTACGGACTACGACTTACGGAACATGGAACACAAGAAATATAAATGGGAAGGAAGAGGAGCTGGTGGAAGAGATGAGGAAAGCCAAATTAGAAATCCTGGCTTTAACAGAAACAAAGAAAAAAGGACAGGAGTGATGGATCTCGATGGCGACACGCTGCTCTACAGTGGTGTCCCCACATCTGAAAGAGCAAAAGGGGCCGTGGGTTGTATTGTGGCCAAAAACCAATGGGATAGTATCAAGGGACGGAACTTTGTCTCGGAAAGCATTATGGTCCTAAAACTGAAAGAAGGAGAAACCAAAGTCAACCTTGTCATTGTGTATGGGCCTAATGAAGATGAGCGAGCAGAGGTCAAGGAGGAATTCTTCGAGCTGCTTCAAAGGACAGTGGACGACTGCCTAGATAAAATTATCATGTTCGGAGATTTCAATGGCAGAGTTGAAAATGACCATGCTAGATGGGGTGGAGTTATCGGAAGATATACTCTTAATGACAATGGAAAGCGACTCCTTAGATTCTGCACTGAGCAGAATCTGATCATTACAAACACAAAGTTCCACCATAAGCGCATAAGAGTATACACTAGGTGTGAACCAACAAAGAATGAGAAGTCAGTGATCGACTATGCCATACTTAGGAAGAGCTCATTCAAGTATTCTGGGATGCTAGAGTGAGGAGGGAGCCAGAGATTAGAAGTGACCACTACTCGTTAACAATTAAAAGAACAACTGAAAGAGTTACTCGGCCTAGGAACTGCCTAACATCACAGAAGTTAAGTAAACGAACAGGAGAACGAACAGCCTACAAGCTGAGAGAGCCAGAAGTGAAGACCAGATTTCAGGGGCTTATTGCTACAGCAGTGAGAAACAAGAACAACAACCTGAGGACCTGGAAACACTCTGGATGAAATTCAAGGACATCATAAAGACAGCTGCAGCAGAAGCATGTGGTGAAGCTCGACTTGGGAACAAGAGAAAGAGGACACCTTGGTGGACAGATGAGGTTAAAGAGAAAATAAGAGAAGAAAAAAGGCATGGAAACAATACTTAGGAGCTAAAAACACTGTATTTAAAACAGAGAAATACAGAGAATATATGATACTCAGAACAAAAGCAAAGAACAAAGTGCTAGCAGCAAAACAGAAGTCCTAGGAAGAATTTGGAGAAAACGATGCGCAAGAAAACCAGGAATTGTTCTATAAGATCCCAAAGAACATGAGGAAGGAAAAACAGTACCCTTCAAATTTATAAAGGACAAGCAAGGCAAATTGCTTACTGCTTCAAAAGGAGTAATGGAAAGATGGAAAGAATATTTTTCAGAACTCCTGGATGGTGAGCAAGGTCAAGCATCAGAAATGATAACCACTGGCACAGAAGAGGAAACCAATGGTGATGAAGATGACATAAAGATGGAAGAACTGAAGGTAGCACTAGAGAAAATCAAGATGGGCAAAGCAGTAGGACATGATGTCCAGAAATGGTTAAGTACATGGGAGTAGCAGGCGACCTATTACTCCTAAGGGTCCTTGTTGAAGGCCGTTTTTGTTTCATGTTAGGGTTTTGCTAGTGTATGTTGTTTACATACAATATTCATGTGAATTTACTGTCCAGGGTTCTTTCTTTACGTGCCTGGCAAACAAGTATTAGTTTACTTTTGTGCACACATCTCTTTCTCCAAAGAAAGTAATAGCTGCTGAGTGACGGTTTATAACTTTAATAAACATGACGAACTTCACAATAGACCCATTGATGTGGTCAGGCAATTAGAGCACAATCAAGATTAATAATAATAATAGTCACTCATATGTATGAAACAATCCTTTCAATAGTGAAATGTGAAATTCAGTTGTATACTTTAAATATACGGATATTGTATACATGAATATATCTTATGGGCCATACACACACACACCCAGATACACATCTCAACAGCCAAAACGGCTGGTCACTGAATGCCGCCGTTTTCTCCACCCCCTTCACTGCTAACTTCTTTCTCTCTTTTTGCACACGCTTCGTTAGCAATCATTTCCATGCCAGTCTCATCACGTGACATAGAGTGGCTTTTTGGCTGGGGTAGCGAAGCGACGTTCTCGGCATTCAAACTACTGCATTTTCTAACTCCCAATAGTCCTACAGGCAGCTTGGTGCAACAAGACCATACCAAAGGATTGGGAGATTACCATAATAAAACCGATTTTCAAAAAGGGTGACAACCGACAATGTGGAAACCATAGAGGCATATCCCTTCTCAGTGTCCCTGGTAAAATCTACTTTAGAATCCTGGAGCAGAGACCCAGCCGCCTAGCTGAGCCACAAAAGGATGAGGTCCAGTGTGGTTTCCGAGCAAATCGAAGTACTCAAGACCTAATCTTCACACTCAGACAGCTGAGTGAAAAGGCTCTTGAGTATAAGAGTGAGATCCATCTTTGCTTCTTAGATCTGGAAAAGGCATTTGACAAGGTCTCCTGGAACAAACTCTGGGACTGTTTGGCAAGGAAGAACATCCCATGACCTCTGATTCGTGCTATACAGAGGTTCTACAAGTCTTGCAGGAATTATGTGAGGACGGCAAACCATAAGTCAGAAGAATTCAGAACCACCACTGGTGTAAGACAAGGTGATATCCTGTCACCTTATCTTTTCATACTCCTCATGGACAATGTCATCAAGGCATATAAGGAGAGGACAGGAAAGTATTCAGTGGGGTACTGGAAGATGAGACAGGTCTGTATTTCAGAGCTGGCATTTGCTGATGGTGTTGTCCTGATTGCTAAATCAGAGGCACATCTTCAATCCAACCTGCAAGTCTGGAAGGAAGAGCTGGAGAAGAGAGGTATGATCATAAGCAGCTCGAAAACAAAAACCATGGTGATATCACGAGAAGAAAGATGACATCAGATTAAGCTGGGAGAACAGGCTCTGGAGCAGGTCGACCACTTTAAATACCTTGAAGCTGTCATAGACCGGAAGGGAGGCATCAAAGAAGAGTTGGCTACCCGAGGAGCAGCAGCTGGGAGACTTTCTCAAGCCATAAATCAAGGATTACTCAGCAAAAGAGAAGTTGGTAAGAAGACGAAGATGACTGTATATCGCTCCACCTATGTCCCAGTCTTGACGTATGGATGCGAGTCTGTCGAGGATTGTTGCATGTTTTGCAAGCTTTTGGATTTGAGCTCGATCCAAATGATTGCACCATGGAACACCTCAACTGAATATATATATATATATATATATATATATATATATATATATATATATATATATATATATATATATATATATATATATATATATATTAACGACATAGTCTGCATATCTCTATGCATGACGCGTATGACTTAAAAACGTCATTCGACTTGTAGGCTTCGACCCTAACGGCAGTGTTCAAGGTGTGTGGCCTAGCCACTATGGTATGTGTGGTATAACCACTTTGGAAAGTGTGGCATAGCCACTGAATTTATATGTGTGGCTGGTAAGCCAACTTAGCAGTATATTCGTGGAGCAAACGTAAGTCGTGTCGTTCTTAACGCAGTTTGAATATATATGGCTGATTAGCCTGGCTTTGTATGCCAAATGAACATTAGAAACTAGCAGCAGGAGTAAGTCTAGTGTAAATGAACATTATGATACTAGCAGCAGGAGTAAGTCTAGTATAAAGGAATATTATGTAGATAGCAGCAGGAGTAAGTCTAGTATGAAGGAATATTATGTAGCTAGCAGCAGGAGTAAGTCTAGTACAAAGGAATAGTATACGACTAGCAGCAGGAGTAAGTCTAGTGTAAAAAGGATAGTATAAAACTAGCAGTAGGAGTAAGTCTAGTTAGCATATGAACCATGCCAAAGGATGTTGGCTGGGAAAAAGGAACTGACCGCTAAGCAGAACTGTAGATTATTGAACATGTGATTTTAATGAAGAATAAGAACCCTTGCGACACGTACATGAACTGTGATTGTGAACTATGTCGTTACGTAGTTGTGACTTCTCATGGAAAAGAGAATATTAATTAAATGTTTGAGTCGTCGAATCCTGGTCTTATTCAATGACGTATTCTGAGTTCAGTTATATACTGTTTTATTCAACAATAATGACCAGTGACATTTAATGCATAAACACGCTGCCTCGCACTGCTAATATTAATAATGCAAGAGAATAATCAGGTCAGTCAATATTCATATCTCTAATATGAAGCATGTTCAAGTACCGACATATTACAAGGGTTCTTCTTCTTCTTCTTCCATCCTTAGCCACCAACCGGCAAAGCAGTATGTGGCCAGTACGCCTAGTGGCGTCTTAGGGCAACAACAAATTGATCAATCTATCGCTGTTTCCACCACGCCTAGTGGCGTCTTTGTGGAACAAAAACAGACCAAACAATCTATCGCTGTTTCCGTAATCAGATTGGTTGGCAAGCAGGTGATCAGCCCACTGTGCGAAGTTTTTACGGGATGGGGTAAACAGCCCCATGCCCAAACCCTCCTTAGTCGCTTTTTACGACATGCGTGGTAGGGTGCAGTGTTACTATTCTTTGCTCCCCTTTCGGGCCCCGGCAACACACGGGTTACAAGGGTTACAATTAACAAAATCGATACGAGCGTAGTGCATAACGAAATCCCAGAAAAAATGAAGTAAATGAACCCGGAGGACTTTGACTTCTAATATCAGAATACGCATGCAACATCTTGGTAATCAGAAGTATATAGAATTTCAAAATACTGGAGTTCAGTCCGCAACAGAGTCATGAGCAATCACTACAACCAACAAAAGCCAGATCCAAACCTCAGAAATGAGGTATATGCGGAAGGTGGTTGAAGTAACAAGAAGAGACATGCTCCGCAACCATGCGGATACGTCAAGGCCTAAAAACCCAACCACTGCAGACCCAAGCAGAACAGTCCGAACTGAGATGGTGTGGCCATGTCTGCAGAATGGGAGAAGATCGACTACCACGGCAAGCATGGGAAACTAAGAGCCAGGGATCCTGACCTCCAGGACGACCCACAGTCCGCTGAGAAAACAACATTAGACAGTCTTTGAAGGACCGAGGACTAGAATGGAACCAAGCCAGGAGGAAGACAGCCGATAGAATAGTATGGCGCTCTCTCTTACAAACTTCTACACCTCATGGTAGAAGAGGAACGACTAAGTAAGTAAGTATCATCATCTAAATTTTTATTCTTGGTTCCCCTGGAGGATGGAGGCACCACTATAGCTGGCAATACTGTGCTATATAGTTGTCACAGAGGATAGTAACGATTCGCTCCCGTAGCTAGGCGGTGGTGTCTTTCGGAAGGTCTTGGGTTCGATTCCCAGTAAGCCTATCACGCCTGTTGTTTTTTATGTTGTCTAGTTTTCTAATTTTTTATTTCTCACGAGTGCCTGAAACATACCTGTGTGTATTATTTATTTGCTATTACAACAGCGTTTGTGTAACAGCTTGTTGTAGTTCATGAGGTTGCCAGCCCAAAAATTAACCTTATATTAGTCACTTCTAATCGTATACCTGTTGGGGCAGTAGACCCATTCTTTTTTCTGTCGAACCAGAAATCCCCAACCCTACAGAGTTTAGTTCATTATGAATGTGTATAATCAAACTTAAAAAAAAAAAAAAAAAACAGGCGAAAAAATACAAATTAAATCAAAAAGCGTCTCTTCATCTCTCGCGATCCTCATCCCCACACCACAGCTGAGCCGCAAAAATTACATCGCTAATTAGAAAAGAGATTACAAATCATGCAAGCTGTTTTAATTAGAATCGCTTTGTGACGCTACACTGTAATTCTGACTTTTAACAGGCCCGATTCTGTGGTTCTATTTTGAATTTTCACCAGTTTTATTTTCTTCTGATCACGCGATTTTCCGTTGTTTACGGAAATCGCTATTTTCGGGCCCGCTTTTCCACCATTTTATATCTTCTCATGTGAATATATCGTGCGATATCGGTATGTAACTATTTTATTCATCGTTTTACTTATTAGTGGGTTTTTCAGAAATTTCGTTTTACTTATTAGTGGGTTTTTCAGAAATTCGCCCTTAGGTAAAGATTAACTTTTCAGTTTTATAATAAACGATAGCGCCATTAATTACTATTTTTGAAGAACGACGTAATGCAACAGTGTGCTTATTCTTTCTATGATTTTGGCAATAGATAGGAGTGTGTGAAGTTGTGAGAAACACGTGTGCCATATTTGTAGGATGTTATGTAAAACCACCATTTATTCCTGTATATTTTCTAATGTAAATTTATGGGGAAATCCCTGGTGTGTTCGTTAATTTTTCTGAGCCTTAAAAATGTGAGAAATATTGTCAGAGGGTTCAGATTTACGTTGTAAATGAATTATACTGCTTAGGGGAGGAAACTATTCCTATAGCGATAGTTAATTTAATAAGAGTAAGCCGGGGAAACTCCTGTGTTAATGGGTAAAAGGATTTCCCTATTTTTGTCAAGTTTGAACACGTGAACGGCCATGTAACATGTCAGACGGGTCTGGGCTATTGTTTGTTTTACCTGGCAGATTTTAGTAGAAGGAGGGGGGATGAAAGTGCCACGTGGGATAGTGGTATTTTATGTATTGTGTGAAGAACGAGAGAAGGAGAGAGATTTAAGTGCCACGTGGGTAATATTAATTTTTGTATTGTTGTACATGACGAGTGAGCCACGTGGGCAATATTATTTTATGTATTGTTGTAAATGACAGAGAAGGGGAGTTAGGTTAGAGATGCGTTAGGTTGGAATTGTTATACAATAGACGCATCTTCTTTTAATTTCAGCGAGTCCCGGCAAGAATAGTGGGAAGCGTAAATTTGCCCATGTGCAAAATTACCCACGGCAACAGGACCTAGCTTAAGGGTCAGACCTATGGTCTCTGGCAGTGAAGCCCCTATGCTTCAGCTGGACCGAGGTTATTTAACATACAGCCGAGAGCATCGCTATTATAGTCTCTAGCAACGGCAGGGGGCCGTGAGACTGAGTTACATTGCCTACAGCCAGAACTTTAGGCCGTGTTGTTTTTTTTTCCTCTAACTCCGGAGCGGGTTAAAAGAGGGAAGCTATTCAGCAGCAGAGAAGTTTTGTCTACAGTTAATCAAGTCCCTCATGCTTGATATCCGAACATTGTCATCACCAAAATCAGGAACAGGTGACAGGGTTACCATACCTAGGTCCTGATAGACATCGAGAAGAGAGTAACGGAGACGCCGCATCATCAGCCCTCGAGTGTTAGAGAGACACTGAGATCAAGAGAGAAAGATAGAGAAGGAGGGAGAAAATAGACAGGACCAGTAGGGTCTGTTCAGTATCCATTGGACGGATAGACACTGAGTCTGCGTTCGAAAAACCAAGTCTATTATATTTAGCATTTCGTGTGGTGTAGTTATCGGCGCCTATCGCCTAACTAGTAGAAAGCTGTGTAGCCGTTCATTGAGGAAGAGTCACCAGGACTGAGACAGTATAAAATTTATTAGTGTTAGAGAGTGGAGGCTAAAAGTTGACAGCCCCACCCAAGTAGATTTGGTTTAAATCACTAACCATTTTTATTGTTCCTCAGCAGGGTGACAGGAAGAGTGAATGTGATTTGGGGTTTTTTTGTTGAGTGTCTCTCAATTTAATTGTTACCTTGGTTTTTCCAGGCCGTGCAACAGTGCACGCTATTGACTGACTTGATGACGTATGATGCCATTTTATGTTTTCTTGTATGTAAATAAATATATGTATATATTTATTTACTGGATCAGCTTCTATTCTTTACTATACTTACTCTATGTTGTCTGTATAGTGGTGTTTGTGGTCGTAATTATACACCTTATCTCCTTGTGTTTCAAGGCAGTCAGAGGTGGGGAGACTATAGCCATTTTTTTTTAGTCACGAAGCGGCAGGGGGAGATTCAAATCCTGGGTCTATCTCTTGAGCCAATAGTCTCACCTGTCCACAGGCATGTTATTTTCCATCTAAATTCTATCTTCTCAGACTTTCTCATACTAGGGTCTTGCTTTCATTCAGGCACACTCTATAAAAATTAAAACCACTTCGTGACAAGTGGGCGGCAATCGTCCGGTGGATCATTCTGTTGAGATCAATTCTGTGATCTACATTCATAGATTGTCTCTAGGAAGTTTCTGAGAATAGAATTTCTTTAAATATCCCCTAGACTTGAGCTACTAGAACTGATCCAGTATAAGTTTTTCCACAGGTTGCAGTCTAGTAGATTTTTGTGGTATTTTTGATTTATATGACTAAGAGGTAATTGATGGCATACCGACATATTTTTCTTTAACAGGAAGGTAATTTAGTTTTTGGTAGCTTCTTAACTAAATTTTTTTCTCAGGTTATTGTTCAGACTTGACGCTAGTCTGAGTTCGGGTTTTGGAACAGCGGTTATAGAGGGAGTATTTTATATTTCGTAACAGGTTGTTCCTTCTCTTTTCCTTTTCTGTCATTTCTCTGTATTTGTGAACTTACAGCAGTTTACAGGTAAGATGGCGGATATGGCCAAGTTACGAGCTGCCTGGCGAGAGGCTGCTCAGGATATGGGAATGGATAAGGAGGAGACTAAGGCCTACCTGATAAGGGAAACTGACAGGCATATTCAGCGAGAGAAAGAGAAGGAGGACAGGGCAGCAGCCGCAGAAGCAGCGAAAGAAGAGAGGGCAGCCGCAGCAGAGATGGAACTTCGGAAATTGGAAGCCCAGGAGAAGGAGAAGGCAGCAGAGATGGAATTTCGGAAATTGGAAGCAGAGAGACAAGCAGCAGAGAAGGCAGCAGAGAGACAGCATGAACTTGCCCTGCGTTCTCTGGAACTGCAGTACCGAGCTTCGGGAGGCAGTTCGGCTAATGGAGATTCACCTGGAGCAGGAGCGACAGACACCTCAGGAAACGGAGGACCCCGGATGGCAGCCATGAGCTTCCCATTTGACTCGTTCCCTAATGGGAATGAGAAGATTGACGTGTTCCTGGAGAAATTTCAAAGAATGGCAAAGGCATACGGGTTGGATGAGAGTTTGTGGTGTCTAATTATCACAATACCTCAAAGGTCATGCGTATGAAGTCTACAGCAAGATGCTCCTAGATGACCAGAACAACTTTGAGGCACTGCGAAACGCTTTATTGCAAAGATTTCAGTGGACACCCCGGAAATGCCAAACCATGTTCAGGGAGAGCAGACCGGAGAAGGGAGAGAGTTTCGCACAGTTTGCAGAGCGGGTGAGAAATTACCTAACCCGGTGGAGGGAACTGTCAAGACTGGCGAAAACTTTTGAAGGGTTGGAGGAGTTAGTTCTGTGTGAACAAGTTAAGGCAAACATGTCCCCCGACTTGAGGCGGTATCTGGCGGAGCAGGGAGCCCAGCAACTAGATCAAATTATCGTGTTCGCCGAAAGGTACCAGACAGCACAGGCCGAAGTACTGGGACAGAAACGGAAAAACCCAGACCTGCCAGCCCCAGACAAAGGAGCTTCATCATCGCAGCCGGCTACTTCCCCAGCTCATCAGCAACCAGGGCCTTCTCGCAAGGAGCCTCATTCTGGTTATAACTTGCGCCCCCAGCAGCATAACAGAGCACCGACAACAACCTCTCAGGAACCCGCTAGGAACAGAGGAGATAATGAGAGGTATTGTCAGAATTGTAGAACTACTTCCCACTGGACATCCCGGTGCATGAACAAACCCCCAGCTCATCATGCAGCTTGTTTAAGACCGGTGAGATGGACTAAAGGGAATAAATGGGAACCAGTCCAGGCAGAGAAGTTGTTCTCTAACAGTGGACCAGCCGTAGTGAATGGGACAGCCACTACGTGTTTGTTTGACAGCGGGCTTACCTACCCCAGTATCATCGCTCGTCATTTGGTGAAACCAGGGCAGTGGACAGGAGAATTAGTTGAGATTGGTGGAATTTTGAGAAGAGGGATCTCACAGCGTCTGCCTGTAGCCAATATTGAGGTGAAATGTCAGTTTGTGTCTGGCACCATTAAGGCAGCTGTAATGGCACAGCCAGCACATGATTTCATCCTGGGAAGCCCATACATAGTTTTGGGAAACCCAACCACACCGATGCTTGCCAATGCAAGAGGGCCTACTGCAGGCCAGAGAAGTGAAAGGGGAAAGCCCCAAATTCACGGAGCCCCACGGGAGCTCAAACATCCTTGTCTTGCTATGAGGAGGAGAGACGCCTCTAAAGACAGTGGAATGTTATTTACAGAGGCGTATTCGCCTGTAAGCCCTGTTCAGCCTAAAGGTCAACCAGTGGTGACGCCTCTTACTTCAGAAGTATCTTCTTTGTCGTCGGGAATTAGGCCCCCGATGGTATTACATCTCTCAAGGGAGGGAAATACTGACAAGAAGGAACATGCTCACGGTTCGTCAGTCAACCGCAAACAGTTACGCCCTGTTACGGCGATGTCTGGCCAAGCCAGTCAGACTGTTTCAAAACACTGGGAGGTCGCACCAGCTGGTAATCATTATTTACCACGCGCCGC
>JAMPIV010019395.1:0-11664 GCA_024509875.1 Oreohelix idahoensis | reverse complement strand
AAATCTATTTCTCACACCTTTCTCGCGTACTTATCACCATCCACTCTACTCAGACGGAACCAAAAATAACTCAAAAACCTATCGGTACGACATCCAGAACAGTCATGATGAGGTAAGGAAGCATCAAACAGGTCATTTTCTACCTACTGTTAGGAGTGAAATTAACTTTCGACCTGATAAACATGCTACCAATCGAATGAAAACAGATCAGGTTGGCAAATGCGCCACTCCATTGACTGATACAGGTTATGTTGATACACATGATAATTAAAAAAATGATATTGCAAACTTACCTGCTCAGAACCGTATTAATACTTCTTCTAAAGTTGAGGCATGCTCAAATACGAATACTAAACTTGTTAATCATTCTCAGTTTACTCAGTATGATTCAACATGCCAGATAAAAACAAATCTCAATACTTCTTAATATACAGTAGGGTTGCGCTACATTCTCGTGCACCATTTCATTCATCTCAGGGTTCTTAATAAGAATCTTATGGTGGTTACAGCCACTCACGCTCACGCACGGTATTAGTGCGAAACATGCCACATTGCACAACATGGCGCGTATTCGGTGAATTTTTTCACCATACTGCTGATGTCAAATTTGTGCGTCTGTTGCCTGTCAATAATTTCAATCTGCTATTTTCAATATAGTTTATTTTTATTCCAATGGTGGTGCCCGTAAAGTGGTTGATCTGGACAATGGATCCTATTTTATGAATCACTGTCTTAATGTCATTTTAGTTCACAAATGCAATTTTTGATTCCTTCGTGTGTGCATTTTTCTATATTACTTTCATTTAGGTCTTGTCTATCAACTGTTATTTCTTTACAGTATTATACTTATAAACTTTAGTCATTTATCACATTCTTTCTTGGCAATGGTTAATTTTTTGTTCAGGTATTTCCAGAGAATAGATTCAGAGGCTTCTGCAATAATTATCTTTTTCAGAGGTTTATGCTAAAAAATATTTTCTATTTTTTTTTCAGTTTTGTCCACGTGATGAAGAAGGGCTCTCCCTATAGAGTTCGGTGGTCACACGATTGTGAGACTGCATTATCATATATATTAATTAAATTTTGTCCATCAGCCAATCTTCAGACTGTCTGGTAGGAATGTTCTTTTGTTTCTTCTCCTAGCGAACACGTCTCTGGCCAACATTGGTGCTGCTCTGGTGCAGGATGTACATGGACTTCTTAATGCCAGTTATCTGCATCTCGCGTGACTTATCTGCAAGATGTTGTCAGTAAGAGAGCTTTGTCATTTAAACCTCGATCAATACAAATATGTACTTCACGGCTATGACTACTCATGTATTCACATACTCCACCTACGCTTGAATACAATGACTGTTATACAGACGATTGCTGCATACAGAGCAGTTGGTGGGATGGTGGACGACTTTGCTACAGGTATTCCTGTATTCCTGATGTGTGCAAATACGTACGTTCCAGAGCAGCCCCGTGAAAAGCAGATGCTACTACGGAAGATCATGTACAAGGCTCGCAGATCTCATGACATTCCTTTTGAATATACAGCTCTCATGTCATTATTTACCATTTCACGGTTCTCAGCGGAACTGTCAGCTACACTCAACTTGCAGTGGACCATTTTATCATGCACTAACATTGCGTATATGAGTTCAGTGGTTATCTTCAGATACAGTGCTGATAGGGATTTTTTATGAATTGCCTGTGGCCTTTGATCAGAACATTCTGACAAGCATTTTGTCAGACATTAGCACAGGTACTTGCCGGAGATGACTTCTTTCCTAGACTGGATTGTTATCAGAATCTTTTCATTCGTACATTGACAGTTATATACTAGCCTCACGTGGGATATTATGACATTTCGACTCTTCTGTGGTGAAATACTACTTCATTATTATTTCATTCAGTGACTTTCTTTACCAATATACAAGGGACATAACCGTACTTTTAACACCACGAACAAATATTTTCACAATTACTTCCCTTATTTGCTTATGTCACATTTGTTTGGTGTTTAAATTTTGCAAATTAATTCTTCTTTATGCCATCTAATTCTCATCTAATTGACAATTGTAGGCCATTTTGATGATATTTTCATGCACTAGTGACTATACTTGACAGAGACTGGTTTTAATTGTGCTTGGTTGTCTACTTTTTACAACAACAACAACAACAACAAAAAAATAAACGACTGGGTGAATCGACGAGTTGGAACGATAACGCACCTTTTGTGAACGCACACTATTTATTCAACTTATGACGTTGATGGTAATATAAGGTAAAGGTAAAGGAACCCGTTACACGCCCATTGAGGCACTGGCATCTCCTGGGCATGGATGTGACAACTTGCCCAATCTTCTCTTCATTTTTATTATTATTTACGTGACATCGTTTTTTCTCATCCTCAATGCATGATCGCAAAGTCCCGGGAATTGTCACTTGCGGAAAATCTCCTAGCGTTCGGTATTTTCTCCTCGCTATTTTTAGATACGACGTCATTGTTGACCAATGACCTCGGTAGCGAGAAATCCGTTTTAATTTAGAACTGCTTGAACTTGGGAGAACCAGTTTAGGCCATTTAGGAAGACATCACGTGACTTTTAACATTATTGATTGGAGCGTCTAAAACGAGGCTAAGGTCACATGATGCACGCTACGGATCACGTGTCCAAGCGGAAATGACCCGCTAAAAGGCGGCAAAGCCAGCATTTTGTCACTTGCCCAGGAACCCTCACGAAAGCTAGGTCTAAGCCAGATCGGCGAATTCTCGCATTAAAAGCACTGAAGCCACGTGTCTAATTGCGGGTTAGCGTCCATCTTTGATCTATGGTGGAGCCTTGCACGACAGTCCAATCTCAGCGCAGAATACGGAGTCGAGCACAGAGAAGGCAAATCCGAACCATTCAAGACCTACCTGGGGCAACGTCAGGAGACCGGAGAACTAACCACACTTCACTATCAGCCGGGGCTGAAAAGCTAAGTCCACCTAAAAGGGAACTCACTACATCAATGCCTAGTTTAGTCATCCATGATGAAAAACACTTGAATTGTGAGACACATAATACATATAGCAGACACTAATTCCATCGACAATACTATCATTCACCATCTATTCATTTTATTGCAATAAACCAATTGGGAGTATATACTGTACCCCACGCTTTGTTCCTTCCATTAGATGTTGAATATTGTCTATGTTTATCTTCCTTTATAAGGGAGGGGGGGCTCGTAAAATATAATATAAATTAAAGAATAATAATAATAGATAACTGAGAAGGGGACGACGGTAGCGAGAGACCAAATATCTCCTTACAATCTTTTCCAGACCTGTCGAGTTAGGAGAATTTACCCTCTTCGTCACCCTTCGGAAGTGGGAAAACCCAGCAGGGATTCCTTGAGCCAAATCTTCCACATCAGATCTATTATTTCCTCTAAATAATTCTCTTATCCTTTAAACGCTACGTGACACTGGTGTCTCGGTCCGGGATTTGAACTTATGTATTTTATCATACCTCTGGGATAGTATCATCCATTCAGTCATTACAGTATACCATTTTAACACATGTATTTTCACACAGTGAGCTCTAGAAAGACAGAAAACATTTTTTCTAGAAATTCAGGCATTGATTGGTGAATCCCTTTATATATGTTGTGTTTAATTAAGTTAGTTCTTGATTTTGTATTTCATTGAATTACAGACCTTAAGTCTCCATAACTGTAGTAATTTCATTCTACAGCAGTCTGATAAATAATTAGTATTTACTTGTTGTTAGAAATACTATTGGAAGGTAGCACTAGCTTACTCAGTGTGGACTTTAACTGCAAAAGATGGCTGAAATAGTTAAGCTTAAGGCAGCACTAGGGGAGGCCGGTCGAGATCTAGGTTATAGTGGGGTGGACCTTGCAAATTATGTCAGTGTCGAGACTGATAAGTATTACGCTCGAGAAACAGCGAAAGCTGAAAGAGAAGAGCGAATAAAGTTAGCAGAAATAGATGAGAGGATAAAAGCTGTAGACGCTAGAGAAAGAAGCGAGAGAGATGAACGCGAGCATGCATTGAAGATGAAGCAGTTAGAGATGCAGGGACAAGCTCAAAGAGTTGAACCGGTAGCCGGTGCGACAGCATCTACCTCCTCAGGCAACCTATCGCCACGGTCAGATGATATGCCTTCCTTGCACGCAGGGGGCACAGGACCTTTGCCATCCTCACTCATGTCAACTTTGGGACCCTTGACGTTTCCATTTGAAGCTTTCTCGGAACAAGCCGACTCGATCGATAGGTATCTGGACAAATTTGAGAAGTTTGCCACCACGTTTGGTTTGGAGAAGAGCAAGTGGAACCTGAAACTGTCGCAAGGGCTTAGAGGAACTGCTTATGACGTGTATAGCAAGCTTCCTCCAGGTTTACAGGATGACTATGACTCTCTGAAAAAGGCACTCCTGATCCGTTATGAGCTACATGCTGACGCCTATAGGAAGAGGTTCCGTAACTCTAGTTGGGAAGTCGGAGAGAACTTTGCTCAATTTGCTGCTAGACTGGATTCGTACGTGGAAAAGTGGGGTGCCCTAGGGAATTTTTCTCATGATTGGGAAGGTCTGAAGGAGATGGTCGTTATTGAACAACTGAAGGACACCATGACTTCCGACATGAGAAGATTTCTGACAGAGAATGGGGCCAGCACTTTAGAATCCATCGTCCAGTTGGCGGAACGTTATCAGGCAGCGCTAACGGAGAATGACCCATCCCGGTGGAACCAACCGGAAGAATTATCGAGGCCGACACCTCAGACACACTTGGACCCCCAAATGAATCTACCTTACCACCACTTCAAAAAAGCATGACAAGCCAGACTACAAGACTACTCAGAGATCAGCTTTCCAGCCTCAGAGGCGGGGAGAAAAGTGGTGTAAGACGTGCAAAATGAGCAACCACAATACTGCCGAGTGCAGAAGGAAAAACCCTCCACATCATGTTGCATGTTTGCAGGTGAGGGCTGTTGACAGGAAGGAACTGACAGTGAGTCAGAATAGCCTCCATCACCCACCTATACAGGAGACAGTGACCGTGAATGGCAACCAAGTCATCGGGATGTATGACACAGGTTTGTCTTATGACGCGGTCGTTTCTTCATCTCTGGTGCACCCCGAACAACTCACCACAGAAACAGTGGATATCCAGGGGCCACTCAAGGGAGCATTACCCTTAAATTTGCCCATAGCGAAGATTCAAGTCAGTTGTCGCTATGTGGAAGGGGAGATCAATGCTGCAGTTTTAGAGGATCCTTTCTACCCCCTGATGTTAGGGCGTAGATATGTCTTTTTAGGAGAACCAGTAAAGCCTGTGGTTATGGCTGCCGTCCAGACCAGGTCTGACTCCAAACGCATAGAGAGGGACTCTAAGTTAGAAATTCATCCGAATAAGATGAAAAGGGCTCAAGCAGCTGATAGCACATTGGGGCCTTGCTTTGGCAAATTGAAAAACTCACATAACCCTCGAAGAAAGGGTGACTTTTATATGGAACATGGACTCTTGCACAGGAAAGCTGGCAGAGGGCTAAAAAGTCATGGACAGATTGTGGTGCCATCCATATATAGAAATAAAGTTATGGAATGGGGGCACGGTGCTACTTTGAGTGAACACCTGGGTAATGGTGCCACAAATCAAAGGATAGCCACCCGTTATTATTGGCCCGGCATCACAGAAGACATAGCTCGATATGTGAAGTCCTGTTCAGAGTGTAACCAGGTAACCTCAACACATAGGGTAGACCAGTTACAGGACCTAGGGAAGCATTGCTGCAGACGTAGGCATCCAAAGAAAACTAGGAAGAAAAACCAGAATACTTACCTGGGAAGAACAACGTAGGGGCAGATTTTTTTGAGCAGACATCCGGACGCAACCGAGGAGATATGAGAAACTGAAAAAGAAGAGGAAGACAGGACCAGAGGAGTTGGACGGAACGTCAAACTTGAGGAGGGGCTTGTGTGACAACTTGCCCAATCTTCTCTTCATTTTTTTTATTATTTACGTGACATCGTTTTTTCTCATCCTCAATGCATGATCGCAAAGTCCCGGGAATTGTCACTTGCGGAAAATCTCCTAGCGTTCGGTATTTTCTCCTCGCTATTTTTTAGATACGACGTCATTGTTGACCAATGACCTCGGTAGCGAGAAATCCGTTTTAATTTAGAACTGCTTGAACTTGGGAGAACCAGTTTAGGCCACTTAGGAAAACATCACGTGACTTTTAACATTATTGATTGGAGCGTCTAAAACGAGGCTAAGGTCACATGATGCACGCTACGGATCACGTGTCCAAGCGGAAATGACCCGCTAAAAGGCGGCAAAGCCAGCATTTTGTCACTTGCCCAGGAACCCTCAAGAAAGCTAGGTCTAACCAAGATATCGGCGAATTCTCGCATTAAAAGCACTGAAGCCACGTGTCTAAATTGCGGGTTAGCGTCCATCTTTGAGTAGGTCACCTCTATGCAGCATGATCTCGAGCCTGCACGAAGTCCAACGAGATCAGCATTAAAATACGGAGTCGAGCTAGGTCAGAGGAACCTGACAAATCCGAACCATTCATAGAACCTAAACGTAGAGACATTTAAACGTTTTTAAATTGGAGCGTTAACGGGCATATGATACTAATGCTAAAAAGGGCAAACTTGACCATTCGTCCGAAGCCTAGATCATATGATAACCCAAATTAGATAGCGAATTCTGAATGCCTGGCAACGTCAAATTGCTGAAAATTAGCCGTCCATCTTTGAGTAGTCTATGGTGGAGCCTTGCACGACAGTCCAATCTCAGCGCAGAATACGGAGTCGAGCACAGAGAAGGCAAATCCGAACCATTCAAGACCTACCTGGGGGCAACGTCAGGAGACCGGAGAACTAACCACACTTCACTATCAGCCGGGGGGCTGAAAAGCTAAGTCCACGAAAAAGGGATCTCACTACATCAATGCCTAGTTTAGTCATCCATGATGAAAAACACTTGAATTGTGAGACACATAATACATACAGCAGACACTAATTCCATCGACAATACTATCATTCACCATCTATTCATTTTATTGCAATAAACCAATTGGGTGTATATACTGTACCCCACGCTTTGTTCCTTCCATTAGATGTTGAATATTGTCTATGTTTATCTTCCTTTATAAGGGAGGGGGGGCTCGTAAAATATAATATAAATTAAAGAATAATAATAATAGATAACTGAGAAGGGGACGACGGTAGCGAGAGACCAAATATCTCCTTACAATCTTTTCCAGACCTGTCGAGTTAGGAGAATTTACCCTCTTCGTCACCCTTCGGAAGTGGGAAAACCCAGCAGGGATTCCTTGAGCCAAATCTTCCACATCAGATCTATTATTTCCTCTAAATAATTCTCTTATCCTTTAAACGCTACGTGACACTGGGGGCTCGTCCGGGATTTGAACTTATGTATTTTATCATACCTCTGGGATAGTATCATCCATTCAGTCATTACAGTATACCATTTTAACACATGTATTTTCACACAGTGAGCTCTAGAAAGACAGAAAACATTTTTTCTAGAAATTCAGGCATTGATTGGTGAATCCCTTTATATATGTTGTGTTTAATTAAGTTAGTTCTTGATTTTGTATTTCATTGAATTACAGACCTTAAGTCTCCATAACTGTAGTAATTTCATTCTACAGCAGTCTGATAAATAATTAGTATTTACTTGTTGTTAGAAATACTATTGGAAGGTAGCACTAGCTTACTCAGTGTGGACTTTAACTGCAAAAGATGGCTGAAATAGTTAAGCTTAAGGCAGCACTAGGGGAGGCCGGTTGAGATCTAGGTTATAGTGGGGTGGACCTTGCAAATTATGTCAGTGTCGAGACTGATAAGTATTACGCTCGAGAAACAGCGAAAGCTGAAAGAGAAGAGCGAATAAAGTTAGCAGAAATAGATGAGAGGATAAAAGCTGTAGACGCTAGAGAAAGAAGCGAGAGAGATGAACGCGAGCATGCATTGAAGATGAAGCAGTTAGAGATGCAGGGACAAGCTCAAAGAGTTGAACCGGTAGCCGGTGCGACAGCATCTACCTCCTCAGGCAACCTATCGCCACGGTCAGATGATATGCCTTCCTTGCATGCAGTGGGCACAGGACCTTTGCCATCCTCACTCATGTCAACTTTGGGACCCTTGACGTTTTCATTTGAAGCTTTCTCGGAACAAGCCGACTCGATCGATAGGTATCTGGACAAATTTGAGAAGTTTGCCACCACGTTTGGTTTGGAGAAGAGCAAATGGAACCTGAAACTGTCGCAAGGGCTTAGAGGAACTGCTTATGACGTGTATAGCAAGCTTCCTCCAGGTTTACAGGATGACTACGACTCTTTGAAAAAAGGCACTATTGGTTCGTTATGAGCTACATGCTGACGCCTATAGGAAGAGGTTCCGTAACTCTAGGAGGGAAGTCGGAGAGAACTTTGCTCAGTTTGCTGCGAGACTGGATTCCTACGTGGAGAAGTGGGGTGCCCTAGGGAATTTTACTCATGATTGGGAAGGCCTGAAGGAAATGGTCATGATCAAACAACTGAAGGACACCATGACTTCCGACATGAGAAGATTCCTGACAGAGAATGGGGCCAGCACTTTAGAATCCATAGTCCAGTTAGCGGAACGATATCAGGCAGCACTATCAGAGAATCCACCACCCAGACGGAAACAACCAGATTACGTACCTAGACAGACAGCTCAGTCACACATGGACCCCCAAGTGAAACCACCGTATACTAACTTCAAAAAGCATGACAAGCCAGACTACAAGACTACTCAGAGATCAAATTTCCAGCAGCAGAGGCAAGGGGAAAAATGGTGTAAGCACTGTAGAACCATCACCCACAATACGCAGGAGTGCAACCGGAAAAAAAAAACCAACCCTCATCATGCTGCCTGCTTACGTAAAAGTGCCGCAAGGGGAAATGGACCGGAAGAACCTCTGGACAAACCCCGACATCCCCCGGTCGTTGAGACAGTCCTCGTAAATGACCAAGAGGTGACCTGCCTTTATGATACAGGCCTTGCATTCGACGCAGTTGTCTGTGCATCCCTAGTCAAGCCTGACCAGATGACAGAAGACACTATAGAAATACAAGGACCTACTAAAAGTGCAGCACCTATGCGTTTGGCCATAGCCAAGATTAAGGTCAAATCAAAATATGTGACTGGGGAAATCCGTGCAGCGATCTTGGACGACCCTATTTATCCCTTGATCTTAGGGTGTAGGTATGTGTTCTTGGGAGAACCCATTCACCCTCTGGTTGTGGCGGCTGTCACCACTAGAGGACAGGCCAAACGGAATACGGAGTTGGAATCCCCACCCAACATCCTTCCTGAGGAATTAAAAAAAGGCACAAACGGAGGATCAATCTCTAGCACCCTGCTACAAAAAACTACCGAGAGCGCACACTCCTCTCCAAAAGGGAGACTTCTACAAGAAAAATGGGCTGTTGCATCGGAAAGCAGGAAATGGAGGACAGGAACATGGGCAACTTGTGGTTCCATCAGCATACCGAGCCCAGGTCCTAGAAATGGGCCATGCCCTTCCGTTTAGTGGCCACATGGGCATAAGTGCCACGATTCAGCGTATTTCATGTCATTATTATTGGCCAGGTATCAACGCCGATATCCAGAGATATGTGAAATCATGCCCGCAGTGCCAGAGGACAGCGCCGAAACACTGGACGGCCCCAGCCACTCTGGGAGAAATGCCAATCTTGGGCACACCCTTCGAACGAGTAGCGGTGGATATTGTGGGTCCACTTACTCGTAGCAAAAAGAGAAACAGTTATATACTCACGTTAGTGGATTGTTGCTCCATGTGGGCAGAGGCAATTGCTATGCCCGCCTGTGATTCTAAGCATGTTGCTGAGGCTCTGCTCACCATATTTACTCGGCTAGGGTTTCCGTCACAGATCCTGACAGATAATGGTCCCAATTCCGAGGAAAACTCACCGAGGAAGTGTTTAGGATATTTCAGGCCCGACATATCCACACCTCTCCCTACCACCCCCAGGCAAATGGCCAGGTGGAGCGGTTTAACGGGACCCTTATTTCCATCCTTCGGAAACTTGCGCAGGAAAACCAGAGAGCTGGGATCAATACTTACCCGCAGCACTATTTGCTTACCGCGAAGTACCCCACAATTCTACTGGGATGCCTCCTGCCACATTGCTGTTTGGTAGACCTATAAAAGGACCTTTAGAGGCACTGTTACGTACTTGGACAGATGATAAAGCTGATGAGACGGTCACCTCTGCATCCCAATACGTGAAGGAGTTGACCCAACGCCTTAAAACAGGATGGGAACTGGCAAAGGAAAATGTACGCCGTGCCCGTCGTAAACATGCGCGTTACTACAACCGCACTGCGAAGGATAGGGAGCTAGAAGTAGGAGAACAGGTATTATTACTCCTGCCCAGTAGCAATAATAAATTGCAAATCGGGTGGAGAGGTCCATATAAAATTGTTGAGAAAATGTCGCGCACCAATTACAAGATTGCCATAAAGGGGAAGCAGAAAATTTACCACATAAACCTGCTGAAGCGATATTATGAAAGACCAGGTGCAGAACCAGCACATTTCCTGACACTGGCTATTGCGACGGAAACTGAGTGAGGCAGAACCCCTGACCTCCTGTGAATACCCTCTTCGTCAGTGCGAAACTCATCAAGATGTTCAGATTAGTTCAACTTTAACGGAGGATCAGCAGGCACGGGTTCAACAGTTGTTGAGAAACCACACTAGTACACTCACGGATAAACCTGGCATGACCAACCTGATAGAATTTGATATGAAGCTAACAGACCTCGCCCCGGTACGAGTTAAGAACTATCCTGTTCCTTATGCTAAAGCAAAGGCATTGAGTGAGGAAATCGAGTACCTGCTTAAGGAAAATATTATCTCAAAATCAGAGTCGCCTTATAGTGCGAGTGTAGTGTTGCTTAGAAACTCCACAGGAGAACACCGCCTCTGCATAGACCTCCGAAGGCTAAACGCTGTAACGGAATTTCCAGCGGAGCCCTTACCGGATCAGAATCAGCTTTTCACCAAGCTGAGTAGAGCACGATACTTTTCGAAGATAGACCTTAGCAAAGGGTACTACCAGATCCCGGTAAAAGAGGAAATTCGACATATGTTAGCATTTAGTACTTCGTGAAAGGCCATTACGAGTTTAATGTATTGCCATTTGGGCTAAGCAACGCCCCAAGCGTCTTTACTCGTATGATGAGGAAGCTACTGGAACCCCTGAACCACCCTGGGATAAGTAATTTCATGGACGACATACTTATTGCCACGAACACCTTTTAGGAGCACCTGGACGCAGTTTCCCTACTCTTCGAAAGACTTAGAGAAACAGGACTCACCGCTCGCCCTACAAAATGTCAAATTGCCTGCGAGCAACTAGAATTCCTGGGACACACTATCTCGCATGGATGCATGTTCCCAGATGCGCGTAATATTGAGAAGTTACAGCGGGCCCCCCGACCCCAGACTAAAAAGGCTGTAAGGTCATTTGTGTCTCTATGTGGCTTCTACCAGAGATATATTAAAGATTTTAATACCCTGAAGATTGCGCCATTGACCGCATTAACCAAGAATGGGAACCCGGACAAAGTAACC
>JAMPIV010019394.1:692500-700264 GCA_024509875.1 Oreohelix idahoensis | reverse complement strand
ATAAAATATTTCCCTCTATACCGATTACCTTTGTGAAAATTTCTAAAGTTAACCGGAGTAGAATAACGTGTAGTATTAGGTTGTCTCCAGTTCTGGGAAGAAGAATCACCCTGGAATTGATCACTATGGTTCTGGGCATAATTACGATTACTCTTTTTATTGAAATTTTTCTGGCTACCCTGAAATTTACGCATAAAATTTGGGCCATAAGGTGCTGCCGAAGCAACTGGCAGACCTTCTTTCACCTTAGAGTTGCTAATGGTTATGTGCGGATGCGCAGTAACATACTGGCTACAGTATTCTTCCATTTCTTTTATGTTTTTAGGCTTACGCTCATGAAGAAAAGATAGAAAAGCTTCATTAACAGAAGACATAACCTTATCTCTAAGTAGTAAATCCATAAGAGCTTCAAATGTATTTTCTGTCTTAGACAACTCAACCCATCGTAAAAAAGTAAGACGGATGCCTGAGATGAATTCAGAGAATTCAACTCCAGTTTCTGGTTACATGGTTTTAAATTTAAGACGATATCCGTCCTCGTTAAGTTGGTACTTCTTTAACAATGCCGCCCTGACAACCTCATAGTTGTTTTTGTCAGGCACATCTACCATACTCAACAAAGTCAAAGCATCACCTCTAAGTATCTTGGACAGATGATACACATATAATGTTTTATCTATATTATGCACATTACATGCACTTTCAAATCTATCTAGATAAAATGTTATATCATCGATTGAGGGATTAAATGCTGGTAGATTAAGCTTGAAATCCTTAGCATTAGTCTTATTTGACACCTTATTTGCATCATTAGCATTACCAGTGTTCAATAACTTTAACTTCTCTAACTCTAAAGCTAAGACTTTTTCATCATGTTCCATTTTTGCTTTTCTCTCATCAGCCTCTCTTTGTAACCTTCTTTCTTCAGCCTCAGCCTGTAACTTTCTTTCTTCAGCCTGGGCCTGTAACTTTCTTTCTTCAGCCTGGGCCTGTAACTTTTTTTCTTCAGCCTCTATTTCAAGTCTCTTATTTTCAGCTTCTTTTTCAAGTCTCTTATTTTCAGCTTCTTTTTCAAGTCTCTTATTTTCAGCTTCTTTTTCAAGTCTCTTATTTTCAGCTTCTCTTTTTTGTTTTTCCATTTCCATTTGAAATCTTTTTTCCTCCACCTGCATCTGCAGTTTCTTTTGTTCTATTTCAGCCTCTATTCTCTTTTGTTCAGTTTGTTCTTTCATTTTCTTTTCTTCCGACTTCAATGCCTTGGCATATTGAACAGTCGCAAATTCTTCCAACTTATCACCTGTCTTCCCAAGGGCTTTACCCTGCTCAATAAAGTACTCAAATGTAGACATGATGTCTAAAATGTGAGTACAGAACCTGAAATAATTAATTATCTTATTTCAATGTTAAATAGCAACAAGACTTAATAAAGTGCTTGTATAATCTCTATGTTGAACCCAATCTCTGTGGGAAACAGGAGTTGACACCAACTTGTATTATCAAATGTATAATAATATCACAAGTCACTTCTTAATCATCAGTGCACTACCCAAATCAGTGCATAACCATCAGTTATTTATCATAACTGCACTACAATAGTGCATAAGCAAAAAACACCAGTTAGTTATGATAAGTGCACTATAGACCAATAGTGCATGAGCATATATTAACAATAGTGAAAGCTAACTATGCAAGAACTATGTAAACAATAACAAGACAATGTAAACAATAACAAAGGTCACCAACAATGTAAACAATAACAAAGATCAAAGTCAATGTAAACAACAACAAAGATCAGAGTCAATGTAAACAACAACAAAGATCAGAGTCAATGTAAACAATAACAAAGATCAGAGTCAATGTAAACAATCAACAAAGATCAAAGTCAATGTAAACAACAACAAAGATCAAACAATACGAAAACATTCGCATAAGTCAAATACACAAACAGCAAAACTAAAAAGAAATATGCGAAGATATGACTAACAAATGACGCTACAGTGTATACACAAAAATATACGTAAAGAACTGAATAATAGCAAAGGGGAGACCTACAAATACAAACAATCGAAATCGAAACTAAAAAACACAAAGAAAGAGAGAAAAGAAAAAAGAAAAAAAAATATATATACAAGAAACAAAAATAAAGCACAACTCGTCACAACTAAACAGATATAGCAACGATTGTCGCTAGCAAATTTCACTGTAGGAAATTCGCACAGTCCCTAACGAAAACGCTAACAGTAGAACCTCTGTGACGTGGTATCTTCTACTGAAAGACACCGCCCAACCGAGAAAACCCGCTGAAATATAAACATATAAATATACAAATAACAAATAACATATAACATATAAACATGTATCATGAAAACAATAGGAGAAAGTGTGTGAAAGTACAGAAGGCTCAGTTAGAACATAAGGGCACAGTTCACAAACAAAACAGGCCACTTAACTTCTATAAATCCAGCGTCAGCACGGTGCAGAACAGGATGTAATCAGCATTCTGAGGATAATGATCCAACGTTGATTAACTTCTGCTCCCATAAACAGCCATGACGAAGGAAATGAGCCTCTAATACTGCAACAGTTGTTACGGCACTTGACCTTCTGAATCTTCTAAATTGATTTAACCGGCACTTGACCTTCTGAACCCGCAACAGTACCCCTGAGACCGGAACAGTTGTTACGGCACTTGTCCTTCTTTTCACCAGATCAGGAAATCCATTCGCTCGGTACTTGTCCTTCTAATTTTACATAAACTTCAATATTGCCGAGCAGCGCCGGGTAGTTTCAAAATCAGCAACTGTCAGAAAATCCGGATACTTTCAATAAAATTTCTTGTAAGGTGGTAGTTGATGCTGTAGTTGTATCTAGTATGATGATGATGATGTCTGGGTTTGCTGACCCCCTTGATAGCTGGAATCAGAGTGAACCAACCTATGGCCACCAAAAATGATATGGTGCGCCAAAATATCAGATGATAAACCAGCTCTGGCCACCAAAAATGATAAGGGTGGATTTGAGCTGAAGTGGTAACTTGCCACCCTTATCGACACCTGGTATAAAGTGCAAGATGTAGGTGTCTTCTCTGATTTAGGATGTTGCTGTGTATGTGGTAGTGGAACAGTTCACAGGGTTATCACACAGGCAACATGACGTGTAGAGTCATAGAAAGGGTAACTTCGTTGTATAAGTTTCTTCCATTTATTGCACGCCACAAAACAGTCATGATACTTATGACATCAACATAGTTAACGAGTTCAGCAAGATGATATGGCACATTGAAAACAATTTCTGTAGTCAGCAATGACAGCTGTTGTATATATGCGTCATAAGACATCACAGTTCAATAGATTCAGAAATTCATAAATCATAGAGTTCTAGTTCGTGAAGCTGTATAAATAATAATAATAATTTCTGCAACAGTGTCAACTGCAGGTTATCACTGTTCATAGACAATAATAATAATATTCCCTTCCTGATGCTAGCAGATCAGATGTATACAATCAGTCCGTTTACTGTCTGCACGTGAATAGCATACATGGGCTACAGGTCAGCTCGACCTTTATAATGTTCCTAAGTCTAACCATCTGACTTGGACGTGATCTCTGATATAACGAATCCTGGAACACAGACAATAGTCTTGTTGGTCTAGAGCGACCCATATATATTTAACTAGTTCAGGTATAAAGATACCGGTGACTTAATCCTAGTCAAAGTACCTCTCCATTTTGCATCACACAGGCGAGCAAATAGGCGACAAAATGACGAACCTCTAGATGATAGCATAAAGTTCGATACAAGAGGAATTACCTTATTTCGGAAAATCAACCATGAACATATGCCTCCAGGCAGGCGTGAATAATACTGGGAAATAGTCTAGTTAGCTAACTAACTCACAACGACAATGTATTTCCCTCAGAGAATCACAAGACGCAGGTCGCGTCTGCTCGCTTCTTAAACCATTTCTCAACTGCCGAACTGGGCGGAACACACAGAACGAACTCCCAGCTTTTGACATGCGCAGAACGACAATCTCTGAGTTGCCGTTCACAATAAGACGATTCTAAGAACATTCGAGATAAAAGTCTTATAGAATCGCGCCTTTTATGGTCATGAAAAGAAGCGTTAAGAAAGGTTTCAGACATCTACCATAGTTGACTGGTACTACCAAATAAGGAGATGTGGTCACGCTTCGTTCAAGAAATTATAGACCGAACGTGTCTCTATACAAGAGAAGGCAAACTCCTAAAAAATTGTAGTTTCGATAACTCGGATTATGTCCCTTTGACCATAGAAAACATAATACACACTTCAGTCAAAAAAATGATCATACATATGAAAAAATGTTTATACAAACGAAAAATAATAATGATCCGTGCGTAACACAAGGAATGGCAGAATCATATTTCTGATACCCAGGTAATAAAAGATACTCTTTTGAACTCTCGTACGAAGCCACCGTTTTTCGATAGGTACGATTTTGTACATCTGAGAGGATGCATTTAACTAGATGGAAAACGACTCTGATTCCTAGCAGCACTATATCATGTAGAATGCAGTCAATTGTATCATGATAGAATCTACAGAGCAATGAAACATTTAATGAATGACTAACTTTAAGACAGGTTCATTATCTGTATCCAAACGTGAGTGACAGCTCACGAGAGAAGCCATCTTGTAACCAAACATTTAGTGACTTTCAAGAAGAGAAAAGGGATGCCCGTATTATCGCTTGATTAGTCCAGAGATCACTGCTACACATGAGAACCCATTGCTAGCGGTTCAATTTGATTATATGGAAAAATCTGTGCTGGACATTATGTTAAGGAATCTTCGCTAGACGAGGTTAGGTCTAGAAGCCATCTTGGACATTGTTTATAATCTGACGTGCTTTGTCAGTAAACTCAGATGATATATATATATATATATATATATATATATATATATATATATATATATATATATATATATATATATATATATATATATATATATATATATATATATATATATATATATATATATATATATATATATATATATATATATATATATATATATATATATATATATATATATATATATATATATATGTATGGGCAATACTGAGTGCTTGGCTACTGACAGTCCATTATACTATTATTCTACATGAGTGCCCATGTAACATTGCAAGACCATTTATCCACTGTACCATGATGTATTATGCCAACCTGTGATTTGTCACTATCTGTGCTGTCGAGTGTGTACGTCCAAATTAAACTGTAGTAAAGGTACACAGTCGTTGGTGTCGATGACTTCCAGCCATATATGAGTGTGAGAAAAGATCATTTGTCAACACCACGAACTCTTCTTATCATTCGCATATTATACACTCAATCTATGTCTACACACCACTGCGTAGGTCAAGCTGACATTCCATACTCAAACCACGAGCAACACAACAACACAGTATTTAACTCTGGTGATGTTCGAGTGAGCTTCAGATTTTTCAGCATGTCTCTTGCTCAGGGCAAGGGTCTTGTATTAAGAGTTTATCAACTGATGATGATGACGTCCATCCACCTTACGAGAATTTATCAACTGATGATGATGACGTCTGTCTTCCAAAAAGAGACTTTATCATCCACCTCCACGTGGTGGTCCTGGAAACAGATTGCATCACTGCAGTTTGGCTGAGCGAGTAGGGATCGCAGTGGGAAGGCAAACCCGGTCCCAAAAATTGCCGTGCAGAAGTCGGATGTGTCGACCGAAAGGTGTTGATATCACAGGTTAGGCGTAAACAGACACAACGAACCACCGTCCTTTTCGGGACGAACGAGGAAGAAGAAGAAGAAATGTCAAGTCAGTCCTATTGAATGGCTCTGAGACATGGAGAACAACAAAAACAACAACCAACAAGTTATAGACTTTTATAATCGGGTGCTTGCGTAGAATAAAAAGACTGAAATGGTATGACAAAGTCACAAATGTGGAATTGATGACAAGAACCAGACAAGTGCCAGTGGAACAAGAGTTGAGAAGAAGACGCTGGCGATGGATAGGACACACATTGAGGAGACCTGTTGATAGCATTACAAGGCAGTCCTTGTTCTAGAATCCACAGGGAACGTGACGCAGAGGTAGACCAAGAAACACACGGAGAAGAGAGCTGGATACAGAGCTGAAAATGATGAGGAAAACATGGAAAGAACTTGAGCGGATGGCACAGGACAGGGAGACTTGGCATGTGTTTGTTGAAGGCCTATGCTCCTCGGGGAGCTAAAGGGTATTGATTGATTGATCCTCGCCAGATAACCTCATTACCCAGCCATTAATTGACCGGAAAGCGCAGGCCTACTGAAGTTCTAATCCTTCTTACGTGGAACCGCAGGAGAAGCTGTAAAACAGTTTCTAGGAGCACGGAAAGCTCAGATTGCAGTGTTGGATACAAACTACCAGAGTGAATTTACTTACCAAGACTCCCGAAGCCCAGCATGTGCTGCCTAATTGGAAGGGCGCTAATAGCTGACTTGTTGAAGAGTCAATCTGTGTAATGCTGTCATTTGTGAGAGTGTTGTCCCGTTTAAAAAAAAAAAAAAGGCAAAGGATCCCGTTACATGCCCACTGAGGCATATTGGGAATATCGGCACACTAGGGGTGATGTGGTCAGCATCACACCGGCCGCCTTAACCTTCCTAGAGTTGCACTGGCACCCAGTTCATGAGGCTGGGTCGACCCCGGAGCCGTTTGCGGTCTAAAAAATCCCACCTCAACTGGGGGATCGAACCATGGACCACTGAGCTAGGAAGCCAGTGTTGTCCCGTACCTTGTCATAATTTGGTAGTGTATTGTTGGTTCAACGTTCTGTGTCAGTTTACTTCGTTATTTCATGTAGGATGCACTTATGAATTATTTTGTTTTTCTCAAATTAGACAGGGAGATAATATTGTATTTATTATCTAACTGATTTATATACCTTGATACATACTTTTTCTGTCTGTTAGAATAAAAAAGAGAGTGGGTGACTACTTCATAAAAGTGTGGAGGTGAAACCTAGATCTAGGTCACTTAGGAACACTGTATCTGGGCTGTGGTATGTCACTTAAAAAATCACACTCATCGATACTATATATCCTACCACTTCTGCACTCACTAAATAGGACGCCTTTGCCTTCCTTTCCATTTACCCCACCACAGTGGTTCCACGGTTAGATCCTCTTGCATGCAGTCAACCAGGTAAAAGCCAGAGTTACGTCTGGGGCTCAAGTGACACCTCCAAGCTTTGTGTGCAATGCTGGGTTCTCAATATGTTTCACCACAGGGGGAATCCCTGGAAGTATGTGGAAGTTTTCAAGAGTCAATGAGGGTGTAATTAGTCTCACAGACAGAGGTTCACTTCCACACCAGCATACTATAGCACTGTGCTTAGCTGGTGGTCATATAAAGATGACTCCAGATATTCCGCACTGCATTACTCTATCCAATAGAATGGATGGAACAATTATGTTCTATTTTTAGTGCATTTGGCAACAATAATAAGAGGTGATCCCTAAAACCTTTTGCCTATACTTGTTTTATGATTCAAAGTCATAACTGAATATTGGCGACTTCGTCAACTGAAATTAATCGTTGAATACAAATAAAATATACTTTTATAAGTTTAAACACCTAATGAGAAGTTCACAAAAAAGTTGGTCACTGCAAGAGGTGTGTTTAAAACAAAAGACTCGCTAGTAGTATATCAGGCGCAAAACGGTTAGTATTGTGCAGGATGAGCGTGACATT
>JAMPIV010019394.1:567500-687500 GCA_024509875.1 Oreohelix idahoensis | reverse complement strand
GTGCTTGACCTCACACAGTTACCACAGACACAACTATCTTTCTTGTTAGGTATAACATCTTAACCTCCCCAGCAAAAATTACATTTGCTACAAAGACACACAATTCAGCCATCTACACGTACACCCAACACAGAAATTCTCTGTTCTATTTTTACATAAAAAGACAGGTACACGACGACAATTACACCAAATCTCCCCTCAATATCTAGTCTTTCTGCTTATCCTACCCTGAGCCGTTTATATGTATTTGTTCTGGGCAGAAGCTGTAACAAAACACTGTGATATTAAATATATACTTCTATATTAAAAAGCCTTGGCCTTTCTATAAATGTTGTCTACATGTTGTAATATATATATATGTATATATGTTGTATATATGTATATGTATATATGTTGTATGAATAAAGAAACATAACAACACTTAAAATACAACCTACTTACTAAACAACGCCGCCATTAACGATATTTTACTTTATAAAAGTCACGCTCATCCTGCACTATCGATTGGTATATTTTACTATATAAAAGTCACGCTCATCCTGCACAATACTAACCGTTTTGCGCCTGATATACTACTACTCTCGCTTACCTAGTTGTTTGAAGAAACACATTGATTTAAATTTTAATTGGTATATCACCATTCACTATTCGACGCCCGCATTTTAAAAATATGAAACACAATTCACATTAGCAGTTCGTTATTTGCCCTAATTTAAAAATAATGTGGAACTGATGACAAAACCAGACAAGTGTCAGTGGAATCAGAGGTGAGTAGAAAACGTTTACGTTGGATAAGACACATTGAGGAATCTGTTTATAGCATTACAAGGCAGTACTTATTCTGGAAACCCCAGGGAGAGAGAGAGTTAGAGGGAGACAGACAAGCACACTGAGAATGGAACTGGAGAAAGACATGAAATTGATCATGAAATCATTGGAAGACACTTTGCAGAAAGGTTTGTCATGAATTATTGAAGGTCAATGCTCCTTACAGAGGTGAAGGACGACGTTGAAGATAATTTTGGCATGATTGGTACGTTGCCATCCCTCACAAGTTTATCTATGTGTTTATTCTAGTTAAACTTGTGTTCTAAAGTCATGCCTAGGCTTTTGGTGAATGTAGTGTTATGCTTTTATGCTCTTGAAAAACGACGTCAGGTATGTTATTTTCTTTCATTATGACAACTACTGAATACGATTTTTTTTTTTTGGTGTTTCGAGATTTCCAACTCCCTTAAAAAAAAAAAAAACTCATCATGCACGACTCCTGAGCGTTATTATCCGCATTCTCTCCATCCTGGCAAATCCCCAGCTGCCCTCACAAAGAAATAAGCGTCCAATGGGATGCCATCTGCCCGTACGCACGTGCCAGACAACCTCCATGACGAGAGAGAAGATAATAAAACGTCCTATCAGCAGGTGTCACGGAAGAATGAGCATGCTTTCACGTGCGGAAGCTCTTCTCACCCTCAGCTTGGCGCACATTGATCTTGGGATCCATGGTGAGCACTAAATTAAGATGGACGCTCTTGATCTTCAAGTCTGATTGTTCTTGAAGCTAGTTTTCGAATAGTTGCCACACCGACCCAAGAGCATTTAAACAATAGGAAAATAAAATACGCCGGAGCAACAAGGAATGCTTCTAAACAAAAGGAATATATTTTAAAATCTCGGTATGCGTATGAAAAATGGCACACATTACGCACACGAATCCATCTAAGCTAATAATAAATAAAAACAAACTATTTGGTCACATATACGAAACAAATTATAAATGTTCACGGAGCCGCTCAATAAACATACATTATTGCTTCGTTTTTTATTTCTCCTTTTTTTCGCACCCAAAGGAGCATGGGATAAACATTGGCGTTGGCTCCCTTGCAGGAGATCTACCAAATCATTTAATGTGCTTTTGTGATGATGGTTTCTGTAGCGATTGGTTGTACGTGATGAAGTTGACAGCTACATGTACATCATCAAATTTGTGGCCTAATACAACATGTCTATAGGTTTAATGTTCTGGCTCATACAACATGTCTATAGGTTTAATGTTCTGGCTCATACAACATGTCTATAGGTTTAATGTTCTGGCTCATACAACATGTCTATAGGTTTAATGTTCTGGCTCATACAACATGTCTATAGGTTTAATGTTCTGGCTCATACAACATGTCTATTGGTTTAATGTTCTGGCTCATACAACATGTCTATTGGTTTAATGTTCTGGCTCATACAACATGTCTATAGGTTTAATGTTCTGGCTCATACAACATGTCTATAGGTTTAATGTTCTGGCATTTCTTTTTCTCCTCGGAGTCTCCCGTGAGCTTCACAGGGATTGCGGGAAATGGTCTTTGAATGTTGTTTTTTTCCTTCTAAAAAGTGTAATAACATTTTGTTATGTGGGTATCTTAATATCAATGAAATCATGCTTTTCTTCATTATAACCATTATTGAATGAATCGTGTAAGGAGAGGGTGGGAAGGGGTTAGAGTGAACAACTTGAAGAAGGCATAATGAGCGTGTAAATGTCAGTTTCAGAGATAATGAACAAACACCAACAAATATGGTTACTGTCACGTGTGTAGACACGTGACTTCGGAAATAGGAGCCGCCATTTTATTATGCCAATGGAGTGATTAATAGAGTAGTCAGACGCTGCTGTCCGAGGGACTGATGGAGGACAGGTTGTGATATGAATTTGGGTGAGGACAGAGTTGAAGGTCGTCACAGTGACTGCTGGAGGACAGTGGTATTATTATCATTATTATAATTTTTTTTAAAAATCTAAATAAAGTATGAGTGTTTGTATAAGTGGATTTGTGCATGGTGTGTATGTGTATTCCTGCGTGTGAGTGTGCATAAATGTATGAGAAGTTTTATACGCGTTATTGTCGTAAGTGTATATATGTGCCCAGCCCCGTGTAGTTCCGGGGGGGTCTCTTATCAGACAAAGAAAGAATATGCCTACTGCTCCCTCAGGCATGTCGTAGAAGGTGACTAACATGAGGTTGGCCACCTCATTATGTGAAATAATTTGCCACAGAAACCATTGCTGCAAGAGTATGTGAATTCTGTCTGAAGGCTTCCTGTAAAGTGGCACCCTGCGGTGGTGCTCCATGTTCCACAGGGAGTGAAAAAGAAAATGATGGTGGTGATATATTTGTCTACGTGTGTGTATGCTTACAGTCTGTTTTGTAAGTGTTACATATACATAGTTGCATACTAGCTTTAAATACGTGTGTGTTAATTTTTAAAGTTATCTTTATTGAGAAGGGGGGAGTGGGAAGGAAGAGCAGCTCAGGGATTCTTCATCTTCTTCGTTCACCCTCAGACGTCAACTTGAATATGTTCAAAGAAAGCGATGGTCCGTTTCTTTGTTCACATGCAGACGTCAACTTGAATATGTTCAAAGAAAGCGATGGTCCGTTTCTTTGTTCACATGCAGACGTCAACTTGAATATGTTCAAAGAAAGCGATGGTCCGTTTCTTTGTTCACATGCAGACGTCAACTTGAATATGTTCAAAGAAAGCGATGGTCCGTTTCTTTGTTCACATGCAGACGTCAACTTGAATATGTTCAAAGAAAGCGATGGTCCGTTTCTTTGTTCACATGCAGACGTCAACTTGAATATGTTCAAAGAAAGCGATGGTCCGTTTCTTTGTTCACATGCAGACGTCAACTTGAATATGTTCAAAGAAAGCGATGGTCCGTTTCTTTGTTCACATGCAGACGTCAACTTGAATATGTTCAAAGAAAGCGATGGTCCGTTTCTTTGTTCACATGCAGACGTCAACTTGAATATGTTCAAAGAAAGCGATGGTCCGTTTCTTTGTTCACATGCAGACGTCAACTTGAATATGTTCAAAGAAAGCAGTGGTCCGTTTCTTTGTTCACATGCAGACGTCAACTTGAATATGTTCAAAGAAAGCGATGGTCCGTTTCTTTGTTCACATGCAGACGTCAACTTGAATATGTTCAAAGAAAGCGATGGTCCGTTTCTTTGTTCACATGCAGACGTCAACTTGAATATGTTCAAAGAAAGCGATGGTCCGTTTCTTTGTTCACATGCAGACGTCAACTTGAATATATTCAAAGAAAGCGATGGTCCGTTTCTTTGTTCACATGCAGACGTCAACTTGAATATGTTCAAAGAAAGCAGTGGTCCGTTTCTTTGTTCACATGCAGACGTCAACTTGAATATGTTCAAAGAAAGCGATGGTCCGTTTCTTTGTTCACATGCAGACGTCAACTTGAATATGTTCAAAGAAAGCGATGGTCCGTTTCTTTGTTCACATGCAGACGTCAACTTGAATATGTTCAAAGAAAGCGATGGTCCGTTTCTTTGTTCACATGCAGACGTCAACTTGAATATGTTCAAAGAAAGCGATGGTCCGTTTCTTTGTTCACATGCAGACGTCAACTTGAATATGTTCAAAGAAAGCGATGGTCCGTTTCTTTGTTCACATGCAGACGTCAACTTGAATATGTTCAAAGAAAGCGATGGTCCGTTTCTTTGTTCACATGCAGACGTCAACTTGAATATGTTCAAAGAAAGCAGTGGTCCGTTTCTTTGTTCACATGCAGACGTCAACTTGAATATGTTCAAAGAAAGCGATGGTCCGTTTCTTTGTTCACATGCAGACGTCAACTTGAATATGTTCAAAGAAAGCGATGGTCCGTTTCTTTGTTCACATGCAGACGTCAACTTGAATATGTTCAAAGAAACCGATGGTCAGTTTCTTTGTTCACATGCAGACGTCAACTTGAATATGTTCAAAGAAAGCGATGGTCCGTTTCTTTGTTCACATGCAGACGTCAACTTGAATATGTTCAAAGAAAGCAGTGGTCCGTTTCTTTGTTCACATGCAGACGTCAACTTGAATATGTTCAAAGAAAGCGATGGTCCGTTTCTTTGTTCACATGCAGACGTCAACTTGAATATGTTCAAAGAAAGCGATGGTCCGTTTCTTTGTTCACATGCAGACGTCAACTTGAATATGTTCAAAGAAAGCGATGGTCCGTTTCTTTGTTCACATGCAGACGTCAACTTGAATATGTTCAAAGAAAGCGATGGTCCGTTTCTTTGTTCACATGCAGACGTCAACTTGAATATGTTCAAAGAAAGCGATGGTCCGTTTCTTTGTTCACATGCAGACGTCAACTTGAATATGTTCAAAGAAAGCGATGGTCCGTTTCTTTGTTCACATGCAGACGTCAACTTGAATATGTTCAAAGAAAGCAGTGGTCCGTTTCTTCGTTCACATGCAGACGTCAACTTGAATATGTTCAAAGAAAGCAGTGGTCCGTTTCTTCGTTCACATGCAGACGCCAACTTGAATATGTTCAAAGAAAGCGATGGTCCGTTTCTTTGTTCACATGCAGACGTCAACTTGAATATGTTCAAAAAAAGCAGTGGTCCGTTTCTTCGTTCACATGCAGACGTCAACTTGAATATGTTCAAAGAAAGCGATGGTCCGTTTCTTTGTTCACATGCAGACGTCAACTTGAATATGTTCAAAGAAAGCAGTGGTCCGTTTCTTCGTTCACATGCAGACGTCAACTTGAATATGTTCAAAGAAAGCAGTGGTCCGTTTCTTCGTTCACATACAGACGTCAACTTGAATATGTTCAAAGAAAGCGATGGTCCGTTTCTTTGTTCACATGCAGACGTCAACTTGAATATGTTCAAAGAAAGCAGTGGTCCGTTTCTTCGTTCACATGCAGACGTCAACTTGAATATGTTCAAAGAAAGCGGTGGTCCGTTTCTTCGTTCACATGCAGACGTCAACTTGAATATGTTCAAAGAAAGCAGTGGACAGTTTCTTCGTTCACATGCAGACGTCAACTTGAATATGTTCAAAGAAAGCAGTGGACAGTTTCTTCGTTCACATGCAGACGTCAACTTGAATATGTTCAAAGAAAGGGGTGGTCCGTTTCTTCGTTCACATGCAGACGTCAACTTGAATATGTTCAAAGAAAGCAGTGGTCCGTTTCTTCGTTCACATGCAGACGTCAACTTGAATATGTTCAAAGAAAGCAGTGGTCCGTTTCTTCGTTCACATGCAGACGTCAACTTGAATATGTTCAAAGAAAGCGGTGGTCCGTTTTTTCGTTCACATGCAGATGTCAACTTGAATATGTTCAAAGAAAGCAGTGGACAGTTTCTTCGTTCACATGCAGACGTCAACTTGAATATGTTCAAAGAAAGCAGTGGACAGTTTCTTCGTTCACATGCAGACGTCAACTTGAATATGTTCAAAGAAAGCGGTGGTCCGTTTCTTCGTTCACATGCAGACGTCAACTTGAATATGTTCAAAGAAAGCAGTGGACAGTTTCTTCGTTCACATGCAGACGTCAACTTGAATATGTTCAAAGAAAGCAGTGGACAGTTTCTTCGTTCACATGCAGACGTCAACTTGAATATGTTCAAAGAAAGGGGTGGTCCGTTTCTTCGTTCACATGCAGACGTCAACTTGAATATGTTCAAAGAAAGCAGTGGTCCGTTTCTTCGTTCACATGCAGACGTCAACTTGAATATGTTCAAAGAAAGCAGTGGTCCGTTTCTTCGTTCACATGCAGACGTCAACTTGAATATGTTCAAAGAAAGCGGTGGTCCGTTTTTTCGTTCACATGCAGATGTCAACTTGAATATGTTCAAAGAAAGCAGTGGACAGTTTCTTCGTTCACATGCAGACGTCAACTTGAATATGTTCAAAGAAAGCAGTGGACAGTTTCTTCGTTCACATGCAGACGTCAACTTGAATATGTTCAAAGAAAGCAGTGGTCCGTTTCTTCGTTCACATGCAGACGTCAGCTTGAATATGTTCAAAGAAAGCGGTGGTCAGTATGAGGCTGTTGGACATCCGAGAGTTTTTCCAGTAATGATACTGGTGATGGCCATATGCGCTTTCTCTGTTCCTCATATGTTCGACACCTTTGAAGTAGATGCTCATCAGTCATTTTATCGGTGCCACACTTACACTCATCAGTAGTTCCTATCTTTAACTTGTTGAATAGGGATCCCGTTACACGCCCATTGAGGAATATTGGGGATATGGTGTTAGACTCATATTGTCTTGACCATCGGCACACTAGGGGTGATGTGGTCAGCATCACGCCGGCCGCCTTAATCTTCCCAGAGTTGCTCTGGTACACAATTCATGAGGCTGGGTCGACCCCAGAGCCATTTGCTTTCTAAAAAATCCCACCTCAACTGGGAATCGAACCATGGACCACCGAGCTAGGAACCCAGTGCACTAACCACTGTGCTACCGTGGCTAACTTATTGAATAGATAATTCCCAATCTGTTGTGACCTGTGCGAAGTCTGAAGATTACCACTTGTTCACTTCGGCTAAGCTGGTAATACGCATCATTTTTTTTTATGGCCTGGATGTTCTGCTTCCCACTTGCTCCTAAATCTGCTCTTGATAAAACTCTTGGCCTCTTCATAAGGTACTCAGAGGTTGAAAAAGAAATGTAATAGCATCCACACTATGTAAATAACAAAAAAAAAAGTTTATTTTGATCAAAATATAAATCATATAAGTTCATTTACAAGAAAACCTGCCGCCCCTTCTCCCCATCACCCCACCCTAGCGACTTGAAGCACAAGAATTTTAAATGGCAAAATTTTCCTTTTTGCTTCTTATAGAGCATGCAGCTATCACAGCACGAGTGATACATTACGAACTAGATGATGATCAAACGGTTAATTTGTTTATTAATTAAATATTTACACATATTGGGTTAGTAGAGAAATAAAAAGTGATGACGGTGAAAGACAATTCACACACACACATACACACACACAGATGAGATATAAATAATGTAGTTAGTTAACTATGAAAATGAAACGATGTGGAGAGTGAAGTAGTGATGTGATATAATGTCCAAACTACACTGTCTATGTGTCTCTTAATGCTCCTCCAGTGTATGATGACACACGGATATGTATAGACTCCAGTTTAGGTGGACGGTATGTTGTGTGGGTTATCTCCAAGACGAGGACGTACTGATGAAAATTGCTGTTGTAATGAGAACTTTGACGATGCACAGTCTGTCAGTGTTAGGCAATATCTCTGTAGCGTTGACAAACCGTTGACAGTTGCCTTAGGAAAATGTCTGCTGTCTAATCTCTGAAAGGTACTGACTAGACTGGAGATCTTCACGAAATGATCTGGGTATGTAGACTCATCTACTTGAGTATGTACTCTTGATTCATAAAATATGCTTTCGAGTGAGTTGAACTTGCTAGCTGTATACGCCACTCAACTTGTAAATATGAAATTTTCATTCATAAAATATGCATTGGAGTGCGTTGAACTTGATATAATTATGAGAATCCGCTTAGGAGTATGTACTCTTGACTCAGGGAATACGTTATTGAGTGAGTTGAACATGATGTAAATAAGAGAATCGACTTCTGAGCATTGGATAAGCAGGTGAATAAAACGCTGCGCGACCACCTTGTAAGCGTGGGCGAGAATTCTTCCTTCTTAACTGAGGAAGTTAAGCATGTCTTAAATTGCGAATTCTGCTATCCAGACGTAGACTTTGCTAGTTTCTTTCTGGTAGACGCCAAACACATAAGGTGTAGACCCAGACTTCTGTTGGACACACTGAAGACACACAAAGTGGCTTCGTTTCACCTCCAATATCAATGGTTGACTTTCTTTTATAATACTCCTCACTACTGATCTCTATGAGTTTAATTCTCTAGAAATTATTTATGACATGAGACGCACCTGAAAAGTGTTAAATATATTGCGCATGAGAGTGCGTGCACATATAAGTCTGTAATGATGATCTAACAAGCGAAATGAAGGTGAAGTATGAACAATCAATTATCTCCTGTCATCTTAGAGGAAAATCGTTTAATTTAATTAATCATTTATGAGAAGGATTAATTGAAAAATTGTCTTCCGCATATTTAGCTATGATGCTAATAGCAAGAGTAAATCTGAACTTAAAGACTAAGGAAAATTATTAATAGTTTTTTTAAAAGATCTACTAACCTTTTTCCCCTTTTGCAAGCTCCTTTAATATAAAAATATATAAGGAAAGCAGCAAATCATGCTTGAGATTCCAGGAAAGGAAGAAGCAAGACTGGATAACAGCAGAAACATTAAACACCATAACGACGAGAAAGGAAATGAAAAGAAAGAAAACATTAGCGAAGTCCCCCCGGTTAAAGCAACTATTTAGCGAACAGTACAGTCAGCTGGACAAGGAAGTTAAACGCCAAACCCAAGCCAACAAAAGGAATTTCCTAGACGATCTTGCAAGACTGGCAGAAGAGGCAGCACTGAGAAATGAACAAAGCACAGATACAAAATAACTAAATTCGTCAGCGGAAAACGAGGTGCAAACAATATTACATTAGTAAGTGTGACGAAAGTACTGAGATTCTGTCTTTCAAATGGCCCATGTCTTTTTCTCCTTGCAATTTGTTCACTATTTTTAGGATGGGATTACAGGTAATCCTTCTCCATGTTTCTTCTCCTTCTATTATTTACGTTTTTTCAAGATGAGATCACGATGGAGTTTGATCTATGTGTTTAGAGTGTGTGTGTAGGAGGATTGGTGCAGTATTATTCTAGATTAAGATTATAGAGGCTAGATAAGGATTTGCACCAGTGTCCTTTTTTAAAGAAATTGCGTGCTCATAGACGCATTTTCGGGAGTTAAATTAATTGCGGCCATTTTTGCTTCATTTCCGCAGTATAGGGCTAGGACTAATTCCCGGTTCTTTGTCTAGCAGAAACTGGTTGCATCAGAATGATCTAAGGTTCTGATTGGCTGAGAGCTAACTGCAGTTGAAATGCAGAGCTCCCATTGGTTTAGAACCACGCCGCGCATATGACGTCATGAAGTCGGCGCGTGGGGGTCTTGATAATAAATAGGCTCGCATTTCATATTTTCGTTCTCTTTTAATGTAAATTGCCAAGCCGGGTGCCAGAAGCAAATTGTCGATTGCCTTTCAGCTGGACATTCGAGATTTGGTAAGCATGAATTTTTGCGTGAGGACTTTATTTAATTTTTCTAGTCCTAGCCGATCATTTAAGTTTCTTTGGGCAGTTTAAGTTTAATGATAATTCTCATCGCCAGAGCCATCAAATACGATCTTAGTGATAGACTTGAAACTTTATAGGTCCATTTAATTCCTTGTTGAAGGAATAGCGGCATGGTTTAAAAGTTGAGATATCACCGCTTTGTATTATTGCAAAGTCGGTCGGGAGAGAAACTCGCATCTGCGAATCATATTTAATTACAGAGTAGCGGGAGTCTGTGTATTTGTGATTTTATTGAGAATGTAATGCTGCAAGTTATTTATATTATAGTACACTTCTATAGGTGGACGAGGGGAGAAGAGGTGGAATTTGTAAAGCACGCGGGCGCGTTGGTTACGGTATATTTATTGATACGATGTTCAGAGGGACGAGGGGGAGAGAAGCACGTGGTCATAAAATTGTAACCACGTGTTTGTAACTACTGAGATTTAATTGATAACCATTATGTATAACTTTTGACGGCATATATATGCTAGCATCTAACAGGGTTATATGTTATTGATTGTGCATTATTGTTCCGTGAATTCAGAAGATGGGAGAAGTAATTTTAAAGGGAATTATTTTGTATTACATTTTGAATGTGATTACTATTATTGACGGGAAGTTTAGGAATTCCTAGAGATAGAGTATTTTTGTGTTAATAATTTGCTGCATGTAGTGTCAGCATAAGAAGTAGGCCACAGTACGTCTGCCCAGACGGGCCAGTGAAAATATTGTTGTTGCTCGTAGTTAGTCAGGCAGAACCTGGGTCAGACGGTCTGCGGTGTTGTATTACCGGGTGATGTTTATTTTGACTCGGAGAGAGAGAAGAGAGGGGAGTTACGTGTTGAAGAGTAAGGAAGTTAATTGTTATTTGTAATAGAGTATTAACGTTTTGTTTAGCTGTTGTTTTTGCTTTTGTCTAAACAGCAGGTACCGGCTTTTGTGGGGAAGAGCAGAATTTTGATACTACAAAATTTCTCCCACGGCACAGTGGTGGCATTCGCAGACACCCAAAGTCTCGCGTTAATTGCCAGTGGTGGAAGGACAGAAAGAAAAGACGTTTTTCCCAGGCAGGGGAAGACATTTTCCAGCGACTAGGATTTTTATGGATAAATCCTGAGCTCTGACGCTCGTTACACACGCAGATTTGGCATGCTGCCAGCGTTGTGGTAATTTTATGTTCGCTTCTTCACGGCCATAATAACGCCGAAAAGCCCATAGCCCAGTCATAGGTAATCGGGCAGGTAAATTCAGAGTGGTAGGAGAAGCCAGCTACAGTTCCAGTCTAGAATCCAGTGGGGTTCTGTTAAACCTTAGTCATCAATTCCAGAGTTCAGGGAGAGAGAGAGGGTAAACATTCTCTCTACTGAAGTCAGCACAGATAGGCAGAACTGATAGTTTTGGTGAATCATAGCAGAGGACCGCTGCTGAAGTTTAGAGGTGCAGTTAGTTGTGTTCAGGAGATTCCAGGATAGGCCGTGTAGAACCGAAGTCTGTGCAGAGATTGTGTAGACACTTCGTAGTCGTTCCAGCTATCAGTGGACTTAGAGTTAGAGTTAGAATTTAGAATAGTTGTGGAAGTGGAGGCTCGACAAGTGCAGTGTGGTTTATTTTTGTCTAATCCAAACTTCTGTCCCCATACAGGTTGCAATTGTGGGAGAAGGGTTGGAGTTGATGCATTTTTAACTGTGCTTGATTTTGTTTCAGGTGTGCCTCCTCGCACTTTATGTATGGGACATGCATATGTTTGTTTGTTTATAGGTGTATAATAAACTTGTATAAATTGTAGCTGGCATCAGTCATTTCATTTAAGTACAGTAGCTATAGGTTGTCTGTATCTTGGTGTATGTGAATCATACTTGAACCTTATCCCCTTAGGGTAGTTAGAGGTGGTTCGAGGCCATAGCAATTTAAACGTCCGAAGTGGCGAGGAAAGAATCAACCTCGGTTCTCAACCTCGGAGCCAATGGTCTCAACTTTCACATTTTGCACTATATTTCTATCTGAATCTATCATTTCAGTCTTTCTTCTTACTATTGTCTTGTCACTATATGTAGACAGTCTCTAGTCCTAAATCCATTTCGTGACAGTAAGAACCATTCCCAAAGGATGCCGGCGTAACTACATACCATACTGGTCCAGCACACTCCAAGAACGTCAGGAAGCTATGGACAGGGCTAGAAAGGACGCAGAGTCTCAGCCTTCACTTGAAACTCACAACAAATGGAAAAAGGCTGTAGCAGAGTTTCAGAGAACAAAGCTAGAAGAAAAACGGAAAAGCTGGAGAACTAAAACGGCATCGCGGAACCTTGAGAAAGACGGCAGGAAACTTTGGAGATTAGTCAAGTCTCTAAATGAAGAGCGTTCCTCACCTAGGCAGACTATTACATTGGATGAAGGTGGCAAACTTTTCAGAGGAAAACAAGCTGCAGACTTGTTTGCTAGAAGATACAGTTCAGAAAGCAACTTACCCATTAACATAGATCATCAGAGAGAGATAAGAAAAGAAATACTGGCAACCATGGGACAGACAGATACTCCTGCCCCAATGAGGGAACCCATCACACTAGGAGAAGTACAGAAGGCTATTTCCAAGCTTAAGTTTCAAAAGTCACCCGGCCCAGACAAAATCAGCAACGAAATGCTAGTAAATCTGAGCTCAGCAGCAAAGACAAAACTGCTTGAGATATTCAACCACAGCTGGTTGAAAGGAACGGTACCCCAAGTATGGAGAGAAGCCATTACAATACCCATACTAAAGAAAGGGAAATGTAAGACTGAGGCTGCAAGTTACCGGCCAATCAGTCTCACAAGCTGTGTTGGGAAGACTATGGAGCGAATAGTCAACCACAGATTGAAATGGTATTTAGAGTCTGAGCAGATCCTGGTGCCGGAACAAGCTGGATTTAGAGAATGCTACAGTATAGAAGACCAAGTTACTTACTTGTCTCAAGCAATAGAAGATGCCTTCCAGGAGAAGAAAAAGGTCCTAACGATCTGGGTCGACTTCAAGCAGGCCTTTGACAAGGTGTGGAAAGATGGCCTCATTGCAAAACTTAGGAGAAGTGGAATCCAAGGCAACATGATGAAATGGATCCAGTCATACTTGCATAACAGGAGAACTAGAGTCACTCTTGACGGTCTGCAGAGCAGAAAAGTGTTGCTCCATCAGGGGGTACCTCAAGGAGGAGTAATTTCCCCAACAATCTTCCTTGTTTACATCAATGACCTGGTGAAAGATCTCCCTGCAGGAGTTAAAGCTGCCTTATATGCAGATGACCTAGTACTCTGGTGCGCTGATGAAAATGTCACCACAGCAAATTATAGAATGCAGCGGGCAGCAGACATGCTAGTGTCATGGGCAGAGAAATGGCTTATCACAATAAACACAGACAAAACCTCCACAACACTGTTCTCCCTCGCCCCAAGGACAAATCAGCTAACATACACCTAGGGACAACCGTGATCAAGGAAGAAAGCTACCCCACCTACTATCTTGGGTGACATTTGACCAAAGGCTTACATGGAATAAGCATATTGAAAATGCAGAAGGAAAGGCCCGAAGACGACTAGGCATACTCAGAAAATTAGCAGGTACCAACTGGGGAGCAAATGAACGAAATCTAAAGAAGATTTATAATGGAGTAATAAGACCACACTTAGAGTTTAGCTCAGCAGCATGGTCATCAGCTGCTAACTCACATCTGCAGTCTTTGGACAAGGTGCAAAATCAAGCTCTCAGGCTCATTACAGGAGCCATGAAAACTACACCAATAACAGAGATGCAGAAGGTTGCTGGATTACAGACATTGTCCCATAGAAGAGACACAAAAACCATGATCCAGATGGAAAAGTACAACAGTATGTCAATGCACCCAATGAAGGCAAGACTAGATGATCTGGCATTAGGACGTCTAAAGCGTAGCAGCTTTGTGCATCGGGGGAAAAGACTTATAAGACAGCATCAAGAAGACCTATCCATGAAGACAACACCACTGAAGCCCACCCTATATCCTGTACCATGGGAGCAGGCCAGCAGTGCCCTCCAAATTAATACATCAGTCAGTGGTCTCACAAGTGGACGTGAGTATAATGATCTGCAAAAACGAACTGCTACATTGAGTATGATCCAAGAAAGCTATCCCGATCAATCATGGATACATGCCTATACAGATGGATCAGCAACTAATGCTGTTAGGAATGGAGGTGCCGGTATCTTTATCTCATATCCTGACAACCACTATGAGACTAGGCACATTCCCACTGGTAAATTCTGTTCCAACTATACAGCTGAGGTTCAAGCTCTAGAGCAAGCTGCAAATATGATTTATAACTCCAACTCTGACTGCCACCAGGTAGTCATCCTCACAGATGCACTGTCTGTCCTGCAAGCTCTCAAGGGTGGTAAACTCCCGCATCTGAGAAATGAACTAAACAAGGTAGCTGCCAAAAAGAGAACCATACTTCAGTAGGTACCATCTCATTGTGGTGCACCCGGAAATGAAAAGGCAGATAAACTTGCAAAAAAGGGAGGAGAATGTGAACAAGAAGATAATGAAGTCACATACTTTGAGAAAAAGAGAGCTATCCAGACTATCAGAAGAGAACAGAACCAACCCAAAGACGACTATCACACTCTTGACCGGCAGGGGCAGATAACTATTTTTCGACTCAGGACAGGGCATAACAAACTGAATAAACACATGCACAAGCTACGATTGTCTGCTTCACCACTGTGCACATGTGGATTAAACGAACAAACTGCTGAGCATGTTCTACAGGACTGTCCTCTGTATGACCAGTTAAGAAAGATATACTGGCCCAATGACTCAACACTAAACTCAAAGCTATATGGAGTTAAAGAGGAACTTCAAACAACAGTCGAATTCATCATGAGAACTCGTCTGACGGTGTAATCATCAAAGATGCGATCGCAAGAAGAAGAAGAAGTGACAGTAAGAGATAAGCAAGAAAATCTCATCACGACAGCAGAGGGACAGGAAACAAGATGGGCAGAGCATTTCAGAGATACTCTGAACAAGGAACCACCAAAGACACAATTGAATGTTCCTGAGGCTGAAAATGATCTAGATGTTAACACAGATGTTCCACGAAAAGAAGAAATCATCACAGCAATCAAAGGGTTAAAGAATGGAAAATCTCCTGGCCATGATAACGTAAATGCAGAGCTATTTAAGACAGACCCTGAGCTAGCAGCAGAACTATTAGAACCACTATTTGCACAAGTCTGAAAAACAGGGACAACACCAACGGAGTGGAACAAAGGAATAATTGTCAAATTGCCCAAGAAGGGAGATCTTGCAGACTGCAATATAATTGGAGAGGAATAACTCTTCTCTCAGTTCCCAGCAAAATGCTAGGTAGGATAATTATACAGAGAATTTCAAAAGCTGTAGACCACAAACTGAGGAAAGAACAAGCAGGATTTAGAATGAACAGAAGATGTGTAGATCATATATTTACCCTCAGGAACATTATAGAGCAGTGCTCAGAATTAGAGGTGGGCAAATCGACACACTCCGCTGTTTCGAGACAGTCGGCTCAGTGATTTAAACTGTGTCGAAACAGTGTGTCGACACAACGGCACAACGGCACTATTGCCCGTATCGGGGAGAAAGAAGTCTCTAATAGACAGTATACATTACTATACATGAACTGTTTTTACTTGCGCGCTACTGTCGTGTGTGAAAATCTATGGCATTTCGTGTGACCACAATTCAATATTTTTACACAAGTCTTCATTATGATGAAATAAAACGGAGATATGATGATAGCTGCAGTGTATGTGAAAATAATAAAAAACAACAATAATAATAACAGTAATAATAACACATGATATCAAACTAGAGTAAGCTAGTTTTGGTAGACAATGATTCAAATCCACACCGAGTACACAGATATCAGCAGAGCTAATAAAGTGTCCATTACATTTATACGAACACACGGACACTTTCAACTTTAACATAGTGCCTAAAACATTGACAACTGCAGCACTGACACAATTTCCAGTGTTTATAACTTCTCAGCAAAAATAATATCACTTGTAAAATCAAGTCATCATAACACATCCCTGAAAAATATGACATGTTTGATATTCCATACTAATGTTCCGAACGGTTGATTCAAATTTTACAAAGGCCCACGGAAGGTGCGACAGTGAGACAGTGTGTCTCTGCAAAACAGCGAGGCAGACAGGAACTGAAACTGTGTCGAAACAACAAGCAGGCTGTGTGTCGAAGCTTTCGGACTCGATGCTGTTTCGAAGCATTGTTTCGACACATACACACAGTAGCCATCTCTACTCAGAATGGCAAAGACAGCTGTACATTAATTTCGTTGATTTTGAAAAGGCTTTTGACAGTATACATAGGGACAGCTTATGGAAAATACTGAGGGCTTATGGAATTCCAAGCTGCATAGTGTCAATCATAAAAAGCCTCTATGCCAACTTTTCGTGTAGCGTTGGGCAGAGCAACCTAACCTTTGAGGTGAAGACAGGAGTACGACAGGGATGCCCCTTTTCAACCACTCTATTTTTAACAGTCATAGACTGGGTGATGCGCCAGACAACAGAGGGCAGACCAAGAGGAATAAGATGGACTACATTTTCTACATTGGAAGATCTGGAATATGCAGATGACATTGCACTACTAGCACATTCACATCAACACATCCAGGAAAAAACGGATAGACTTAATAAGTATAGCCAGCAGGTGGGCTTGAACATCAATCTAAAGAAGACAGAGGTCGTGACGCTCAATATGAGCAACCCTGAGCCAATATCAATAAGGAATCAGCAACTGGAACAGACAGACACGTTCACATACCTAGGATGCATAGTAGCACCAAACGGCGGAGCAAGCAAAGACATCAACAACAGAATGAACAAAGCAAGAACAGCCTTTTTTAGTCTAAACAACATCTGAAAGTCCTCTCAGTACAGCACAAGCACAAAATTAAGATTATATCAGAGCTGTGTGCTTTCTGTGCTTCTCTATGGTGCGGAATGCTGGAGAGTTACAGAGAAGGAAATGTCGAAATTGTCCTCTTTTCACACAACATGCCTAAGAAAAATTCTCCGAATCTTTTGGCCGAATACCATCACCAACCAAGATCTGCTTACTCGGAGCAAGCAAGAGGACATTTACACCATCATAGCTGGCAGACGCTGGACCTGGGCTGGCCATGTCCTCAGAAGAGACCCCGATGCCATCACAAGAACAGCTATGCTATGGACCCCTGAAGGAAAACGAAAGAGAGGCCGGACAAAAATAACTTGGTGGAAGACTGTGGAGGCTGAGATGCAAAGAATGAACCAGAGTTGGGGAACTGTACGAAGGATGGCCACCGACCGAGCAAAGTGGAATCAATTTGTTGTTGCCCTACAAGACGACACCAGGAGTGATGGCCACTGGCTGCTTTGACGGTCGGCGGCTAAGGATCAAAGAAGAAGAAGAAACTCCTTTAAGAACACAATACACCACATGTATGAATTACTTATCCACACTGAATTAATAGCAGGCTATACTTTTGGGGAAAGTCTTCTTCGCCACACGGTTGGAAATTTCGTACTGACCACTGATGAGCCTATCGGTACATTGTACTCCTGAATCGCCCATATGTTCCCAAATCTTGTCTGTGACGTGAAACTCCGCCTCTAAACCAATCGCTAGGCCTCCATATTGTGACCTTTTGCATGTACATCTTTCACGCCCTGTCAGCGACTGTCCCTGGCCAAAAGGGGTGGGGTTTTCGCCACCAAATTCAATTCCGTGCTATGGGTTCATTTGCGTGAGAGCTCGGTGTTTCTAGATTGGTCGGTTAATTTAAAATAATCACCCGTATTCTCCTGTCACAAATCCTGCTGTCCATTGTCGCTTTCTGTGTATTTCCTATTTTATTATCTTGCATGCGGCGAGCCTTTAATCTCTCGGTTATGCCGTGCTCTGTTTTTCCATCTGGCAACAATCATTCACGAGTGCATCCCCAGTCCATTGTCGCCCAAGTCCATTGTCGCGCCGGCTATTGTATTGCGAGGCAGTGACCTTCGTTTGTTTAAACAGCGGCATAGCCATGAAAAGACTACCATATTGTGTCAGCCGGGTGTCTTCCAAAGTAATCAAATTTTCAAGGTGGCATGTCTGACGATATTTACACGGGGACTTAGATATCAAAGAAGTTGTCTATGCCCAAGCTGGTGTTCCACAAGATTTCTAATGACGAAATGTGAGGTTCCGAAAGGTAAGGTGATTAAAAGATTACTTGAACAACGATGAAAGAGCAAAATGTGGGTGAAAATGAAATAAGAAAGATGTGAAAGATGTTGGAGAAGATAGAGCGATAAAGATAGATCTACTATACGACAGACATGCATGATGGAGCAGAAGTCCTGTTCTTTCTTTGTCTCCACTGGAACTATGTGGGGCAAATACTTCTCAATAAAAGAGGACTGAATACTTGCTTGAAAGGAGTCCGGGGTACTCTTGGTGTCTGAGGAGCCGTGTTGATGGACTCTTATCTTCGGGAAGTCTGGAGAGTTCACGCACAAAAGTAAAACACAAATACGCCGTCTCTCTCTCTCTCCTCTCTCTCTGTCTCTCTCGCTCAATAAAATAACCTCTCTGTCTGTCCGCTTTTTTGGGTCTTGACCCGAGTTTTAACAAAATAAATAAGAAAGACACAATGAAAGAAATTAAACGAGGCAAAAACGCCAAGCATAACTCCGTCAGCTAAGTGGGAAACCAATGTAGAGAGCCTTCCTTGTCCCACTGAAGGCATTAGCTGTATAAAGAACGAAATAAAATACGGGTTTCAAAATTATAAATATACGTAGACAATAAAAACGGTCTTGGGAGTTAGCCTTTCAAATGAGCTATCAGCTAGAAACATGAGATGTTTCGGGATTACCCGTTGTCAGCCATAATCATTAACATGATACAAAGAAGAGAAATATAGAAATGCTATGAGAAAATGACAGCAGACACGTGAAAAAAAAAAAAAAAACAGAAACAAACAACAAAACAACAGTAGCTCTCCATGGTATTTTGAACATTCTTCTGTGACCTTTAGGCAGTGTCTTGCTTGTTCACTAATGGTCCTTGCGCCACGTTCGTATGTCAGGATTGGCTGTATATAACTCTGAAGAACCATCTTTCTGACTTCCATTGATACATTAATGTTGCACTAAATATTTTTATGTTATAGACTGTTGCTTTTTCCTGGGCTGTTTTCTTTGTTACCTGCGAGAAGCATCTTCCATCTGATGTTATTTACGTGCCTAGGTATTTGGACATATTGACCTGTTTTAACAATTTCCCGTTTACTTTGATTTTAAATTCTGGAGAAGTCATTTTCATCTAGATTCTAGATCATCATTAGTTCTGTCGTTTTTATAAAAGTTATCTAGGCGAAGGGTTTTTTCTTTTTTTTACTTTCTGATAATATTGTATCAACCATAGCAATAACTTTTCTTCACTGTTTGCTATTAAGACCATTTCATAGGCGTACCTTAAATAGTTTATATTAGGGGTCGTCTACATATGATGTCATGCAGTGAAAAAGGGGTGGGGGGTTAAAAGTTTTGTGACGGTGGGGCGAGGGGTTTTGTGGAAAAATGTGACGTCACACAAAAATAAAAGAGTCATACGCGCTTCTTACATAAAGTATGTTTCTACCGCAATAGTTAACTTTTACCCGGAATAGTTAACTTTTATCCGCAATAATTAACTTTTATCCGCATTAGTTACCTTGTATCTGCAATAGCTAACTTTTTGCCGTAATAGATAACAGCTTCCTCGCGGATGACTTATATCCCGTATATATTAAATTCTCTCAGACGTGCCATCGCGGTCGTAATTCACAAACTTGTTCCCATCAAAGTTGCAGTCTGGAATTATATGCGCTTCTGGCCTTTGCACTAATCTGCACGACGCTCAATGTAACGTGTATGTTTTTCCCCACAAAAGTTGCAGTTATATTTTAAATAATAAATAGAAAACACATAGTAAAGTGTCAAAAATATATTTTATTGTTATTATTTTTTTGCTTTGTTTCCCTTTGACAGGGAATATGATGAATTACATCCCTTGAAAACAAGCCAAAAATAGTTTTTCAAAACTTTACAAACGTTGGTAAATTAACTGCATTCAGAATCATTAAATGAATTTTTCAGTCGTCTAAATGTACAGCGGTTGCTGAAAGGGTAAATCGTTAGCTTTAATGTTTTCCGCGTCATTATTTTGACGGATATATTTCCTACTGGTTGTTATTTTATAATTTATTTTCCCGTTTCATTGTTTTCCTTTGAAGAGGAAATGATAAATTACATCCCTTGAAAAAAAAAAAAAGAAAACCAAGATAGTATTTTTTTTCTCAAAGCTGTGCACAAATGGGTTAAAAAAAACAAAACCTCATTTAGAATCAACAATATGAGTTCCCCAGTCTTTTAAATGTGCTGCAGATGTTGAAAGGTTAAGATGTTAGCTTTAGTTCTTTCCCCGTCATTGTTTTGACGGGTATATTTGCTAGTTAACATTATAACCTCAGCTGAAATATCGGATAGTTGTTATTACCTTTAACTGGTTTAAATTGTTTTTAATTATATATTTAAAAAAAAAATTAGAGTTAAAATAAACAATTACACGTTATCACCATCGCGACAACAGTCTGATGATATCAAAGAAAAGAAATCACGTCCAACACAAAAAATCAGAATCAATTCAAATGTCAAAGTTAGTCCTATTGTATGGCTATGAAACATAGAGAACAACACAAACAACAACCAAAAAGCTTCAGACTTTCATAAATGGGTAAAAAAGGTAGTCCCATAGCAGATAGTACCGTAGGGGAGTGAAGTGTTAGAGACTTCACAATACTAGCTCTTCTTCTTCCTCGTTCGCCTTCAGACTTCCACATTAATGACTGTAATAAAGGCAGACGTCAGCTCAAGGTTCCTGACATCTCCAAACAGTTTTTCGTTGACAGAAGTGGGTTGTTGCCATATGGTACTCCGTTCATTGCTGTAGGTTGGGCAGGACTGCAGCAGGTGTTCGACTGTCATCGGGCTGGTACCGCAGGTACAGAGATCTGTTGCACCAATTTTGTATTTGTGGTATAGATGGTATCTCAATTTTGTATTTGTGGTATAGATGGTATCTCAATCTGTTGTGTCCAGTGCGTAGCCAAAAAATGATGACCTGTTCTTTCCTAGATAACTGATTATTTGCATCATTTTCAAAATGGCCTGTGTGCTCTCTTTCCCATTGGGACTTGAATGTGGCTTTTATAGTAGTCTTTGCCGTTGCGTAAATTGTCTCTATATCATTTTGTTGTAAGGCACCTCCTTCCTTAGCAAGTTTGTCTGCCTCCTCTTTTCCTGGTATGTTGCAATGGGCTGATATCCACTGGATTGTGCACTTGTTGAAGCATTTGGCCAGTCTTTCAAGAGAGTTTATCAGATCTTTCAATCATTTAGCATGGTGGCTCTTTAGCGCTGTTATTAAATGAGAGGGCATCTGTAAACAACGGCGTCACTAGGGGAATGCGGGGGTGCGGACCACACCGGGTGACACCATCAGAGGGGGTGACACCAAAATGACTACTGCCTGCCCATTTAGTTGTAGTTTTGCTTGCTGTGGTTTGTTTGACAAGGTAAAAATAGTGTGTGTTGTTTTTTGTTCATACGATTTTGAACAACAACTTTCTGGACCAACTTTCAAGGGCTAGCAGTGAATCCTCTTGCTGTGGTGATGTATTCTTCTGAAGTCCACATGGCCAGGTCATCAGCATAGAGGGAGTTGTGGACATTCTTGTGGATGTTTTCTAGCTCGAGCTTCGAGAGTTAAAGTAACCACTCCCCCTCCTCGCTGCCTTTGCCTTTCCTGGCCCAAGAGTAGTCAGGTATTCATTTACAGCTGATAGACTGAAGCGTGACGTCACCGTGTTTCCAACCCGCTACCTTTGCCACGAGAGGGCTGCGCTCTAACCACGGTCGCTCTCATAAATGGGTGCTTGCCTAAATAGAAGGATTGTAGTGGTATGACAAGACCACTGACGTGGAAGTGATGGCACGAATCAGACAAGTGCCAGAAGAACCAGACATGAGACGGTTTCGCTAGTGATGGATTGGATACACCTTTGAGCAAGCCTGCTGATAGATTTACCAGTAGGCCTAGTCCTTGTTCTGGAATGCCCTGGGTAAACGAAACAGAGGAAGACCTAAGGTATACACGGAGAAGAAATTCTGGAGACAGACATGAAGGGGATGAAGAAGATATGGAAAGACCTTGACCTGATGGCACGTGACATAAAGACTTGGCATAAAGTATATGCTGCTTAGGGAGTTGAAAGGTCATAATGATAACTAAGTAACTAATTTACATTCGATTACAGTGTTGCTTTTCAGTAGTAAAAAAAAAAAAAAAATAGAAAAAAGGGGGACGAAGGGAAGAGATTTGTGAAGTCATATTATGAGGGGTTCTGGATTTTTGTGACGAAATGTGATAAGTTGGGGAAAGGGGATGGGTGGGGGAATTTCAATAATGGCTAGACGTCATATGTGGACGACCCCTTATGTCCAGTAACCGTTATTCCTGGCGCGTTCTTCATGGCTGTCATTATATTTTCACTGTACATACTTAACAGTTCAGGTAACAGCACACATCCCTGCCTAACACCATGCGTTATCTGCTGAAACATTACTATTTGGCTGCCACTTCTTATAGCTGCTGTTTATTACTAGTTCACATTCTTTGTTACAGGAACAATTAGCATTCATACACTTCGACATTTACTGAGGGAGATTGAGCACCGATGGGTTTGCCCGGAGTATAGTGAGGTCGATTTTTATCAATAAACTGTTCTTTACTAGTCTCAGGTCTTTACTGTCGATGTTTATGCTTTCTAAAATGTTGATAATTTTCGCATGTTTCATCGTTTAAATACCTTAGTGTTTATGAGTGGTTATATTATATTTTTCTTCTCACCGGATCTCACGTTCTAACGTCGCAGGAAAACACTTGAGCTCAAAACGTTTCAATGTTCTGAAAACACAACTCTTATTCGTTTAGGAAACACACAGCTTGCTTTGTTAAAACTAATATATATATATATATATATATATATATATATATATATATATATATATATATATATATATATATATATATATATATATATATATATATATATATATATATATACAGTACTTTGCAAAACAAATGGCAGTCATATTTTCGCAACGCAGCACACTCATAGAAGCAAATAATAATAAAAACTGTATGTCCAGAGGAAGATTGGTATCTCCCCTATCTATTAACAGTGGTTTCAGTACAATATAATGTTGCCTTCTCCAGCAAGGCAAGCCTGGATGCGGCGAGGCATACTTCCCACAAATGTTTGTAGGTAATTGAGAGTGAGACTGTCCCAGTATTTTTCAGCTACTTTCTTCAATTGTTCAACGTCTCTGAGTCCACTCTTTTTTAAATGATTCTTGAGTAGTGCCCAAACGTTTTCAATTGGGTTTTGATCGGGACTGTTGCTGGGCCACTTCAGCACTATCACATTCTTCTCTTGCAGCCATGCTTTGGGGTATGAGCTGTATGATTTGGGTCATTGTCATGTTGAAATGTGCACCCATCGGGGTACATGACCTGCATAAATGGCAGAAGGTGTCCCTCTAGTATGTCGATGTACCTTTCTTTCGTGAGAATTCCTGTGAAAACACACAGTGGGGTGGCAGCTCTTGCTGACACCCCTCCCCAAAGATGGAATTTCTAGGTATGTTTCGGTCGCTGGTACACAGGCGTTACAGAGCCTTTCGTCCAAATATTTATTTGAGCAGGATAAGACCAAAGAGAACATTCATCTGAAAAAATCACATTGTCCCATGACAAATTTTGGTGTTCGTGGCACCAGTTCAAGCGCATCTGTTTGTGAGTCTCTGTGAGCAATGGTGACGAAATTACCCGCTTTTTTGTGTAATTCATCCTGTGTAGCTCCCGGTTGACAATAGCATTAGATACCTCTGGGCTTCCGAACTCGATCATGCGCTGCCGTATGTTTTCTACACTCTTCATTGGCCCAGCCCGAACGATTTGGGCGAGACACCGATGGTCCTTTGTGACCAAAATTCTTGGCCTTCCACTACTTTCTTTTCGCTCGATTCCATTACCTGCTTTTAATTTACTCACAACTCTGTAGACAGTCCGCTCAGGAATGTTCAAGGTTTTAGAAATGTTGGAACATGTTTGATTTCCTTCATTCCAAAGCTGTGAAATTAACATACACTTTGACTTTGTATCCATTTTCTGCCACTAGCATTAGAAATTGTCGTCTGCTCTATTATCAAGGGACGTTACTCTACGCTAATTTTTTTTTTTTACTTTTGGTAGTGTTTGCTCACTTAAGTGGAGTGCAAATTTGGGGCAGAACATGCATATTTAATTAGATTTCAGCTTATTTAGCTGAGCAATATGACTGCCATTTTTTTTTGCAAAGTACTGTATATATATATATATATATATATATATATATATATATATATATATATATATATATATATATATATATAGATATATATGTATATATATATATATATAGATATATATATATACATATATATATATATATATATATATATATATATATACTGAAGCACATTAAAACGCACCACCTGTATAATCCAGGAACAGAATGTGAAATGTAAATATAAGTGTTTACAAGTTTACATATTTGGAATCTTTATTCATTTTCCTATGAATCCATGCTGGTCATTAATTTGTACATTTGATTGTTATGAAATTCATTGCATTCTGTGCAGGCAAGGGAGAAAACCAAAAATGCAACCAATAAAAAAATTAATTTACACTATCCTCAGTATCTGGTATGTCCACCCTGTGCTTGCAAACAAGCTTGGCAGCGGCTCCGCATGGAACGTACAAGTCTCTGAAGGAAATTCCGGGGAATCAAGTCCCATTCACGTGTAAGAGCAGCTTCGAGCTGTTGCAGATTAGCTGGAGAACCTTGCCTGTAGACTCTGCGTCGAAGCTCGTCCCACAGATATTCTATAGGGGACATGTCTGGTGATAGGGCAGGCCAATCAATCGTCACAATGTTCTGCTGCTGTAGATATTGCTGCGTAATGCATGCGGTGTGCGCACGTGCGTTATCCTGCTGGAGAAGCTTCAAGTCTGGATAATTTGTGAACGCAGGAGCAACCAATGCATCCAGAACCTCATCTCGATATGTCACAGCATTAACATTTCCACGGAAGACGTGAAGAGGCAAGCGATGGTGAAAACTGAATCCTTCCCAAATGTGAATACTGCCACCTCCAAATCGGTTGTGCTGACGAACACAGCAATCTGCAAAGCGCTCTCCACACCGTCGCCAAATCCGCATACGTCCATCAGCAAAGGATATGTTGAATCTGCTCTCGTCTGTGAATAGGACAGCATTCCACTGCAGTCTAGTCCATCTGACATGTTGCTCTGCCCATTGCAGGCGCTGCTGACGATGTCTGTGAGTCAAGTTTGGCCCAACATAAGGTCGTCTTGCAGTAAGGCCTGTATCTCTGAGTCTTCGTATGACTGTCATTCGAGAGACTTGCCCACGTCTACCCACTATTGCTCTTGCTGTTTGACTTGCCAGGAGCGAACGATTCCTTAGGTGACTCAGCACAATATGACGATCTTGCGCAGGGGTAGTAACTCGTGGTTGACCACTCCGAAGTCTATCCCGGGCAATGCCAGTGGTTCCGTAACGTTCATTGAGACGTACAATAGTGCTGTGGTGGCAATTCATCCTTTTGGCAATGGCCCGCGAGCTCATTCCGGTCTCCAACATACCAATGGCTCGTTGGCGGTCGTTTTCAGATAGTCGTGGCATTTCAAGCACATGTACTGGGTGTTTTGTCTCAACGGCCTTTTTATACCGAGTATACTGCCACAACTCGTACACATTTTCAGGGTCATAGCTGTTGGGAATTGTGTTGCACGTGTAACTTTCATTGTTTTCTTGTAGTCTGTACACAAACCCGTGGGTTGAATCATGCACTTTCCATTCCAGCAGCCATTCGCTCTCTACCTCATGACAAACACGGGGAAAATCCATTCCCACACTTTTTTTCCAGCTTCTCGGCATTAGTATATATAATAGTGGTGCGTTTTTAATGTGCTTCAGTATATATATATATATATATATATATATATATATATATATATATATATATATATATATATATATATATATATATATATATATATATATATATATACGTATATAAACGTACGCCCGCTATTACTCGAGGCGAAATCTCAGGTTAGTATATCTAACCTGACTGAATTTACGTGAGTATTTTCCCTGTACTCTGACAAGTGTCCTCTCGCCATTCAGGCAGATACTCGCCGTCTTCGGAGAGTACCCATTAGAGCTGGGTCGGCTCAGGAGCCGTTCAGGTTATTCCAGTCCCTGGTCGACGACACTCCTCAAATGTCTTCGCCAGGGCTCGAATTAATCCAGTCCAAATCCCGGTCGACGACACTGCTTCAAATATGCTCACCCGGGCTTGAACCTGGATCACACGATCGCCAGCGCAGTGTGGTAACCATTACACCAGCGCGGCTCCCAAAAATATATACTACAATACAGCTTAAATGTTTGTTCAAATGCATAAGTGAACTGTTTTCTTAAAACTGCTATTAAGATTGCCACCATCTGTTAGCAACTAGCTAAAACTTGTCTCAACGACAGTAGCACAATTGGCATATCGAGCTCAGCCGAACATCATGAAGGAGAAACAATTCATATAAAGACTTCGAAGAAAAAAAATCTGCGAAGAGTTATCTACTCTCACGTAAAATAATCATAGAGATAAAATAATAGTTTGTGTGTTTAGTAAGAGGAAGTGTGAAGTGTGTTTATATGACATAAATATAAAAGTTAGCATAACGTGCAGTTCATGTGCTAATAAAGAAGATACAATAAAGTGCCGTTAATGTTTCGGATGTTCCTGGGTTCGTCTCTTCGGTAAGCCTATCACTTATGTTATTTTTCTATTGTCTAGTTTTCTACTTCTTTATTTATTGCGAATGCCAGCAACAAACCCCATTTATATTTACGTAATCACATAAAGCTAGCTGCACATAAACATGTATGTAAAGAGTTACATACAATGCCCTTGATGCGCAATTCTTGTATTTATTAATGACTCCTGATTACTCCCACACGCAACCCTGCCCTCATTCATTCATTATTTTGTAGCTTCCCATGCAGCGCAGCCCTGCAACAAATATACGCCAAGTCTGGTCTTCATGTCCAGTGCTATCCGTTCGAAGTCTTTCCACGTTATCTCTATCTCCTTAATGTCTATGTATAATGGCTGTCTCCATGTGTGTGTTTTGTGTGTGTGTGTGTTTTGTGTGTGTGGAGAGAGAGCCTCTGTTTTTTTGGACTACCTCTATTTTTCTTACCCGGGTATTCCAGAATAAGCATTGCCATGTAATGCTATGAACTGGTTTATTTCAATGAATGTCCTATATAACGCTTGAATCTTCTCATCACATCATGTTCCACTGACATTTTTCTGGTTGTTTCCATCACTTCTACATTGGTCATCTTGTCAGAATATTTCAATCCAGCTATTCTATTCAAGCACAGATTTGTGTCTAAGGAAGGTTGGGCATGGGACAGAGTCCTGTAGAAACGTAACAGCCAATAAATAAATAACTTCAACATATATGAACACACTACTGAAAGCAAGTTATCGAGATGACTCAACCCCCACCCTCATTATTTCTTCTTTCAACTTCCCAAGCAGCGTAGGCCGTCATCAAACTTATGCAGCCTTTATGTCACGTGCCGTCATCAAACTTATGCAGCCTTCATGTCACGTGCCGTCATCAAACTTATGCAGCCTTCATGTCACGTGCCATCTGCTCAAGATCTGTCCACGTCTTCTTCATCCCCTTCATGTCTATCTCCAGTTGTCTTCTCCATGTTTTGTTTTGTTTTGTTTTCTTCTACCTTTCTTACCCAGGGAATTCCAAAACAGAGATTGTCTTGTAATGCTATCAACAGGTTGTTCTCGATGTGTGTCCTATCCATCTCCAGCGCTGCTTTCTCATCTCTTGTTCCACTTTCGCTTGTCTAGTTCTTGTCATTACTTTCACATTACACTCCTCCCCATACCACATTTAAAATCTAACTCCAAACGCAAGTCGAGGAAATTTGTTCACAAGATTTTTATTAAGCACAAAACAGTTTCCTGTGACTAGAAGTACATACACCTTGGATGACATCAACCGGGTACACAAATACCAAACAATATGGAATTTCTAGAGTTGAAAATATATAATATGTTTGACATCAACTTGAGCTAGAGCACAGGAACAAAGATTTGATAAAATCACATAACCATATTAATGAATGTACAACATTAATAATAACACACATCAGAATGTATCGTTAGTTTAAAATAGTAATTAATACACATGGACTTAAATTCCGGAATAAGGTTAGATTAATGAACATCTGTACATGCACGCACACAGACACGAGCTCACACACAATGGTGGCCCTAACATTACAGGTAAACTGAAAACCAGACTCCATAAACGAGTTATTAGTTGCAGACGACAAGAGCCTATTTTAAAGCACAAGACAAGAGCCAACTATAAATCATACACCATAAAGGAGTTAATAGTTGCATACGACAAGAGCTTACTATAAATCAGATGACAAGAGCGTACTATAAATCAGACAAGAGCTTACTATAAATCAGATGATAAGAGCCTACTGTAAATTAGACAAGAGCCTACTATAAATCAGACGTCAAGAGCCTACTATAAATCAGACGACAAGAGCCTACTATAAATCAGACAAGAGCCTAATATAAATCAGACAAGAGCCTACTATAAATCAGATGACAAGAGCCTACTGTAAATCCGATTACAAGAGCCTACAATAAATCAGATGACAAGAGCCTACTATAAATCAGACGACAAGAACCTACTATAAATCAGACAAAAGCTTAATATAAATCAGACAAAACCTACTATAAATCCGACGACAAGAACCTACTATAAATCAGACGACAAGAGCCTACTATAAATCAGACAATAGACTATTATCAATCAGACGAGAAGAACCTACTATAAATCAGACGACAAGGCCTACTATAAATCAGATAAGAGACTACTATAAATCCGACGACAAAAACCTACTATAAATCAGACGACAAGAGCCTAATATAAAAAAGACAAGAACCTGCTATAAATCAGACAAGAGCCTACTATAAATCAGACAAGAGCCTACTATAAATCAGACGACAAGAGCCTACTATAAAACAGACAAGAACCTACTATAAATCAGACAAGAGCCTAATATAAATCAAACAAGAACCTACTATAAATCAGACAAGAGACTACTATAAAGCAGACGACAAGAACCTACTATAAATCAGACGACAAGAGCCTAATATAAATCAGACAAGAACCTACTATAAATCAGACGACAAGAGCTTACTATAAATCAAACAAGAGCCTACTATAAATGAGACGACAAGAGCCTACTATAAATCAGACGACCAGATTCTGCAGGCACATACAGTCAATAATCAACATAAATTGGTATGCTGCAAGTACTCACGAGAAATAAAGAAATAGAAAACTCATCATCATCATCATCAGCTGCCATCTCTACAACGAAGGTCGGCTGCCATGGATCTCCATCGTCTTCTGTCTCTTATCTTGATGGTGCAATCTGATAGACTATTTCCTGTCCATCTCTTATCTTGATGGTGCAATCTGATAGACTATTTCCTGTCCATCTCTTATCTTGATGGTGCAATCTGATAGGCTATTTCCTGTCCATCTCTTATCTTGATGGTGCAATCTGATAGACTATTTCCTGTCCATCTCTTATCTTGATGGTGCAATCTGATAGACTATTTCCTGTCCATCTCTTATCTTGATGGTGCAATCTGATAGACTATTTCCTGTCCATCTCTTATCTTGATGGTGCAATCTGATAGGCTATTTCCTGTCCATCTCTTATCTTGATGGTGCAATCTGATAGACTATTTCCTGTCCATCTCTTATCTTGATGGTGCAATCTGATAGACTATTTCCTGTCCATCTCTTATCTTGATGGTGCAATCTGATAGACTATTTCCTGTCCATCTCTTATCTTGATGGTGCAATCTGATAGACTATTTCCTGTCCATCTCTTATCTTGATGGTGCAATCTGATAGGCTATTTCCTGTCCATCTCTTATCTTGATGGTGCAATCTGATAGACTATTTCCTGTCCATCTCTTATCTTGATGGTGCAATCTGATAGACTATTTCCTGTCCATCTCTTATCTTGATGGTGCAATCTGATAGACTATTTCCTGTCCATCTCTTATCTTGATGGTGCAATCTGATAGGCTATTTCCTGTCCATCTCTTATCTTGATGGTGCAATCTGATAGACTATTTCCTGTCCATCTCTTATCTTGATGGTGCAATCTGATAGACTATTTCCTGTCCATCTCTTATCTTGATGGTGCAATCTGATAGACTATTTCCTGTCCATCTCTTATCTTGATGGTGCAATCTGATAGACTATTTCCTGTTCATCTCTCAATGTTATCTTCTCCCTTGTATCGCTGTCTTTCTCTTACACGTTTACCTTCAACTTTTCCTTCTATAATACATCCTATAAAACTAGACAACAGAAAAAACTGAAGTTGGCAGCGTGGTTAGTCATGAATCACTTACGTAGGAAGGCGATGGCGTTGTTCGGATGGTTCTGCGTTTGATTTTCGGCAAGCCTATAATTTACGTTACTTGACAATTGTGGTCTAAATTTTCAACTTCTTTATTTCTCACGACTTCCTGAAACATACCTATTTACGTTTCGTATTGATTGTTCACAGGCCTTCCCTCGTTATTTCTGTATGCACACTAAGTAAACATGTGAAAACATCAAGAACATGAGCACATTTAAAAGAAGCAGCGAAGAAACCCATGCTTGTGCAACATCTGTTTAAAAAATGCCTTGCTCAAAGCAAGCTAAATTATTTAAAAAAAAACAAAATGTATTCACAACAACAGTAGAATGGACAGGAAAATAGAACAAAACGTAAAAGGAATAGCTTAGTACTGTTGACATAACTCACGCGTCCATCCATTTCTATGGAGACATAACGAGAGTTGATAGAAACTAGCATTTTGTTGTGAGTGTCAAACATTGTCACTATGTACAACGCACTAGAGGATGATCCCGATATTTGAGATGGTTTGTCAGAGATATGCTGTTAGTGTCCATGTAATAAACAGAATGAGCCCAATATGCAGGGGGAACAGAGACCCCAGGAAGATGAAGGGGCAAAAACATCATATGTCTTCTTTTTCTTCTTCTTTGTACACGCTCAGACGTCAACATGAATATGTTCAAAGAAAGCAGCAGTCAGCTTGAGGCTATTTCTATCTCCACAGAGCTTTTCTAGGAATGGTATTGGTGATGGGCACATGTGACATCATATGTCGACGACATGGAGAGACTTGTTATGGTCTTATTATGTTTGTCTGTAGTGATCTCTTCCGGTTTGTCAATAGAAAGATATTATTATGTCTGTCAACATAAGGATCTTGTTATACTTGTCAATAAGGTAGTCTTCTTTTGTTTTGTCAATAGAAAAATATTGTTAGGCTTGTCAGTTAAATGGTCTGGTTACACTGACTAACAAAAAAAAACTTTTTTTTTCTTTCTCTAACATTTCTATGTTTTTCTGGTCAATTTTAATGCGCTGTTTTTAAATCTGCAAACCGTTTTTCTCTATCAGGTCGGGATCTCTAGAAATACGCAATTGAAGTTTTTTAACAACGCATACAGTATTACAACATCATTCGTACAAGAAGTATAACAGTTATGTAGGCTTGAATTTCTTTGCAGTCGACTTTCGTCGGTGAATGGCATGTGGTACATCGCGATGAAGCATCCAACAATAATCGGCAAGCATGGTCACACTCCACCATCCTTGATAACGTGACTCCATTACGGCGATATCTTGATGGAATCGTTCTCCATGTTCATCGCTGAATTCGCCAAGGTTGTCAGGGAAAAAGTCAAGATGCGAATCGAGCAAATGGATTTTGAGGGACATGATACAGCCCATAATTCTGTATGCATCTATGCACTGCTTAACAATATGCAACATAGTCGACAGATTTGTGATTTTCCAGAAAGTTATCGACGATCGATTTGAATGCCATCCATGCGCGAAGTTCACTACCATGTAATAAGTTCTCGAATTGTTTGTCTGCAATAACTTTCCTAATCTGAGGTCCTACAAAGATACCTTCCTTTATCTTTGCATCGCTAACTTGCGGAAACTTTTCTCGAAGATAAGTGAAAGCTTTGCTCGTTTTATCTAACGCTTTTACAAAATTCTTCATGAGCCCCAACTTTATATGTAACAGTGGTAAAATGAAGCTGTCTTTGTTAACTAATGGCTCGCGTATTACATTTTTATGCCCGAGCTGCATACGATCCCGGATAGGCCACACCTTTCTTGCATAATGTTCCTGTCTGTTGCGGCTGTCCCATTCACATCGGAAGCAAGAAAATTTAGTATACCCAGTCTGCATGCCCGTGAGAATTGCAATGACCTTTAGGTCTCCACAAATCCGCCATTGGTAGTCACTGTACTTTTTTTTTCCAAACGTATAGCCATATTGTCATAAGTTTCTTTCATATGAACAGAGTAGGCGACTGGAATTGATGAAAAAAAAATTATGTTATGCAATAACACGGCTTTTAGACTAGTCTTGGAAGAATCGATGAAAAATTGCCATTCGTTGACTATGTGCTCATGACCGTTTACATCTTTGCAATAGCAAATGTCATCACCCATCTCAAAGTATTGAACAAGTTCTCTGTGTCTATGACGAAATTTAGATATCGGAGTATTGGGCGCTAAAAGATTTCATTCTTTGAGTCGCGAACCGAGTAATTCCGCTTGTCCTTTGGTAAGAGCGAGATCACGTATTAGATCTGAAAGTTCTGAATGCTTAATTAAGTAAACACCATCATTCACCGGTATGTAATCTGAGTCAGAATTAGTTTCTAAAGCAGGTAAACTATCACTTTCTGATGGTTCATTTACGTCCAACAGATATTGTTCTGGTGGTACTTGGATCGGACACGTGATTGGATCATGAGGCACTGGTTTCGAAACCGATTCAATATTTGGATAAACCACAGACTTTCTAGTTTTAAAAGTGAAACCATGGATATTTGTCAAGCAGAAGTAACAATCAGTAATGTGATTTGTATGTTCACGCCATATTACAGGCACTCCAAAAGGCATCGACTTATGCTTCGGCGATTTTCGTAACCAACCTGCCAATGTATTTGCAGAAGTCGAACAAACTGCATTTGGCTTCCAAGATTTATTTGCATCATCAACTTTCGAATCGAAATAAAGTTCATATGCTTTCTTTAAGTAATGGTGTACAATTTTTCTGGTCAACACGATCGGTAAAATATCCGCACACGTAACAGAACAGATCAGCCGAATTTCTACAACTTCTAGAAGCCATATTTTGCTCAGAATTATTTCAAAATACAGTAACTATTTGAAAAATCGCGTAACATATGTCATGCATCTTTTAGCAGTATAAAAAGTAGAATTATGTTGCTTTTTATTAATTTTTAATAAGCTATATAGTAAAAATGAAATGGAGCAAATAACGGTTTCCCAAAAATATATTTATTCACAAATATCTTAAGAACCCGACGTGATAGAGATAAACGGATTTCAGATTTGAAATCAGCGCAAGAAACTGACCCAAAAACACTTATTCTTATATAAGAAAGAAAAATGTTGTTTGTCAGTGTTATTATTATTATTTCTTTTTTGATAAAAAGATTTGGTACTGTTGTTGATATAAATGTCTTGGTATGTTTTGTTAACAGAATGATCTCTTTGTCAACAGAATGTTATTTTATTGCTTGTCAGTAGAATAATCTTGGTATGCTTGTCAATAGAATGTTTTTGTTGTTTTTCAATAGAATGTTTTTGTTGTTTGTCATTATAATGTTTTTGTTGTCTGTCATAATAATATTTTTGTTGTTTGTCCACATAATGTTTGTGTTGTCTCTCAATAGAACGTCTTCATTGTTTGTCTATAAAACGATATAGTTAAGTTTGTTGAGCTAGAACCCTAACGCCATCACACGCCTTCTGTAGCAGCAGATGTTTCTTCTGGGTACGAGGATGCCCGACATGAAAAAAAGATAATGTCAAAGAAATCCTGAAGAAAGACGACCTGACATCAAACCACAGCAACACACTATACATAAGTACGCATTCTGCATTGTCCTATTTTCATTCAGGCGTTCACTACCTTTCTTCTCCACATGGCGCATAGATCTTCTTCTTCTTCTTCAATGTCATCCGATGAAGGTCTCTCCTTAGTTTTCTTTAAAAACCCATTCATTGTCTGACTTGTCCTTTTTCACTACGTCTTTTTTGGTCTACTTCTATTTCCCAAACCCTGGATGATTCCAGATCAAGGACTTCCTTGTAAAGCTATCATCTGGTTTTTCTCAATAAGTGTTATACCCACGCCAGAATCTTTTACTCACCGTTTGTTCCATTGGTATTTGTCTGATTTTTTTCACGAGTTACACACTGGCAACCTTGATGTGCCAATTCAAAGTTTCCATTCTGTGTCAGCACCCAGGAATGAAAGTCTGTAACACACTGGTTGGTGTTTAAGTTCTAACATCGGGCGCCCATTTATGACGGTCTGAAACTTGTCTAAACACATCACCATCATCATCACCATCATCATCATCATTATCATGGTCGTCATAATTTTCCTTTTTGCTCCAATTGGAGCATGGAGCCACCACTGTAGCTGGCTCCTCTGCAGGAAGCTTGGGCAAAGCATTCACATGCTTTAGCAGTTGTGGTTTATAAATCAATTTGTTTTACATGATAACATTGCCAGCCACATGCACAACCACATAGTGGGCCCCCCTTCGTGCGACACGCCTGAGGGAGCAGTAATCCTTTTCTTTATTTGTCCATCAAGAGACCCCCGGGAACTGCACGGGGGCCCTACCGATATGCTTGACAGCAATAAAATAAAAGCTAAACTAAAATTAAACCACATGTCACGGGATTGCCTCCCCTTGCTTTGCAGTAGTAGTCCACTAATGGTCACAACGCAAGCGTATCTAAAAGTAGGTCGTCCAAGGTATCTATCTTCGCGCAAGATTACTCTTGGCAAAGATATAGATAGATGATGACTGGCGCTTCTACCTTAGGGGAGCCTTCACAAGATATTCCATGAAGTCAAGAACAAACGCTGCTTAAGGGCTGAACAAATTTGTTAACTTATTATCTGGTCCGTCGCGTTTTGTGCAGGGGTTAAGCTATTATTCTGGCCCTTTCAAGCCCCCAGTTTGAGTAATCCAACGAATGCCCTCTTATAAGTAATGGCTCTCTCTCTCTCTCTCTCTCTCTCTCTCTCTCTATATATATATATATATATATATATATATATATATATATATATATATATATATATATATATATATATCTACATATATATATATATATATATATATATATATATATATATATATATATATATATATATATATATGTATTTATCAAGAAAGACTGGCTCATACGTTTGCTTTCATGCATATACTGAATCAACTCTTAATGTTTAGTTTAAAATAACACAACAAATGTAATAGTCAATTAGTCTTTAACATGGAAAAATAAATATGGAAAATTGGGTGAAAATTGAAATTAAAGTTTCCTCAATGAGGTTTAGAATGGGCTTTAGAATGTATTTGATTTTTGCTGTAGCCTGTTACACAAAACTTAGCTCTAGATGAGTCCTGCAGCTGTGGTTTCCATCACTTCTTTTTGGTGATGAGTACACTTCTCCACATAACTCGTCCACTGTAGTCGGTTAGTGTAGATACTATTCTCTCACACTAGTGGCGTAGGAACTTCAGTACTTAAGTCCGATGGCTTGTAACCACGAATTGTGACAAATAGAAAGAAACAAATGCCTTCCGCTGAGTACATTTGTTCTCCGCAAACTAACAGGCCCATTTTCATGTGCTCCACCCACCAATGTTAACCTCTCAGAAGAATTAAATTCCCGATCACACAATGTAACTCGGGGAATATGATGAAAATTCACCAATATCCTTCTGGGTGTCAACTAGGAAATTGCGTCTGGAGTGCGTGAATAATGATTTGCCTGAATTACGATTAAAAAAGGTTTATACTCGTAAATCTCACAAAATGATTCTATACACTTTAGGCACATGTGATGTAATCACCACTCCTTACACCCGTCTGAGTTCTTGGGTCATCTCTGCTGTCGGGTTTCCCCGCATGACTAGTCAGAAACAATCACCAGCTCTTGCAGTAGTGGTTCATGCATATACTATTTTCATATGTTGAGGTTGCCAGCCTCGTATATAACCACTTAGCAAGAAACCTGTAAAATTTACATTAGTAAATAATTTGTTTACACTTACCCCAAAATTTTGGGAATGCACACTTCTCCTGGCACAGATTTAGAATGGACACAGCTCTGTATTAGAGCTTCGAGATCACTTAGGTCTGGAAATATGAGTTAATTCCTCTGACGGCTGGTGTTCTGCAAATTCCTGGCCTGGGAAAACTGTTGGTATAATTCCTCTTATGACTTGGTCTGGGAAATATGAGTTAATTCCTCTGACGGCTGGTGTTCTGCGAATTCCTGGCCTGGGAAAACTGTGGTTAGAATTCCTCTCTGACTTGTGATAAAATTCACAAGTTTCCAGTCGTATTAAAATTACGGGTTTACTTGTAAATTCGAAAGTCGCCCAATACTCGATCTGGTACTTATAGTTGTGGAATGATAAGTCCTATCCTCTGGTTTGTGTGAGGTGTTTAGTTGACGCTGCGATGCAGTCTGTGCTGTTCTGTGTCTGATTTCTACAGTATATCTCACAATCCATAGTTTCAAATCCCAGCTGTGTTTCTGTCGAACGTTCCAATCAATTCATTGTAGATTCTGGCGAACCAATCAAATCTATCTAGCACCGTTTGGGTGGGGAAGTTTATCATTACTCATCCCACGCGTATTTGCAAAACATTAAATTTAATATACACGCGTGGCCTCTTATACAGTGATGTCAAATCGTTACATAAGACTTCCGGCGCACCTCTGTCTATCACAATATTGTGACCAGGTGTTTCTGGCGTAATGACTTAGGGATGGTCGCTCGCCACATGTGTTCCGCCAGACAAACAATTCTGGTTCTATTCAGCACTCCTGCCCAACACAGCTTGAATAAACAAGCACCGTCGCTTGAAAAGATGGCCAGACAGATTATGCTATAAAATATTATCGCCGGCCAGGTCACCAAAGCTGGCGGAGCGTAACAACAGTCTGGGAGTGTAGTGTGAAACAATAAGATACGAATTACTCCCGTAGCAAATACTGCCATAGGGGAGTGGCGTGTTAGAGACTTACCCCATGCTATGTCCAGCATAAAGAGTAAAATGATTGAAAGGGCAAAATGAAATGCCAAATAACAAGCGAATAATGAGAGGAAGAGAAAAATGAAGAAAAAAGTCATACTGCTGGAGTGGCTGAAGGTGTGAGAGATCACACAAAAGGACAAGGACAGCCATTTCGTCAAACCACATATTGACTGTAGCACACATGAGTTGATCTCAAGCACAGTTAAACACCTTAATGGGGTTCTACAACCAGACCACAAGGACTTTTATATTTGGTCATGTGCCCTACTTTAACAGACGGACCATGTATCTAGGTTAAACAGGTCGCCCCTCGCCAAAACGAAGCACCATTTTATTAAATTAAAAAAAACCACGTTGATGATAACATTGTCATAATCATCATAATTTGTTTCTTTAAATCCCTATGAAGCTTGAAGCCAGCACTGCAGTTGGTGCTTTTGTTAGAAACTTGTACCTAAGTATTCATGTGCTCTTGTAGCAGTGGTTTTTGTAGCAATGATGTGTTTCACATCATGAGACTGTCATCCAATGACGGAGCTTCAAGTTAGTCATATCTTATGACATGACTGAGGGAGCAGGGGGTCCTATTGGTTTGTTTAATCTCAGATAACTCCCCCAATTATACGGGGTTATGATGACATAGTATTGATGGAAAAAAATTAAACACACACTCAGTCACACATGAATGGTAACAGATTATGCTGTTTCATGATCAACTTGAAACATAATGAAACTTTTATCTGGTAGTTGATAATTTTATGTACAAATAACATGCATTTTCTCCCTTGTTTGCTTCTCTGTTCTGTCCATCTTATACTGCTGTTCATAATCTGTGTCTGCTGAAGATCTTTTGGCCAAATCAGGTTACAACTGGGGAAAGTGAAAGTGAATTATCAGACATTATGAAAAGTTCAAGAACATATAAAGATTCATTTTTTTTTTTCTAACCAGCGGCACTCGAGCTTTCCAGCTCTTTTGGCCCAATGACATGTCATTGCGAGGCTGGGGGGTCAGTGGACTTTCCTTCCAACCAGGTCAGGAGCTTCGCTCCTTCCCATCCACACGGGATTTATGTGCAGGAGCCGTTCAGGTTATTCAGTCAAATTTCCGGTCGGAAACATTCCTTCATACGCTGACGCCCGGGTTTGAACCATGAACACCTGGTCGCCAGTACAACGTTGTAGCCATTACACCAGCGCGGCTCCCATAAAGATTCATTAGACATTTGAACAGTTCAAGAACAGATACAGATTCATTAGGCAGATGAAAAGTTCAAGAACATATACAGATTCATTAGACATATAAAATGTCCAAGAACATATAAAGATTCGTTAAACAGATAACAAGTTCAAGAACACATACAGATTCACTGGACAGATGAAAAAGTTCAAGAGCACATAAAGATTCGTTAAACAGCTGACGTTCAAGAACACATAAAGATTCACTGGACAGATGAAAAAGTTCAAGAACACATAAAGATTCACTGGACAGATGAAAAGTCCCAAAACAAGTGATAATTCATAAAGAGATAATGTTCAGTTATGGTGGATTCAAGAAGATTCATTAGACAAATGAAATATTCAAGAACAGATGAAGGTTCATTAGACAGATGATATGAAGATTTATCACTCACCAAAAGCTAACTCTCAGTGATGGTGGATCAAAGACCAGACGAGAAGATTCATTAAACAAATGAAAAATTCACAAGAACACATGAAAATTCTTTCATAGAGGACCTTCTTCCGCCTGAGATGACCAAATAGAATTTAAATGATTTACTGTGGTTGGCGTGTCCATGTTTGCTGAAGTTTATTTTAAAATTCTTTTATGCTTAGGATTTTTTACAGAATGTGGTGGCTGACCCTATGCCCAACCCTACAAACCATGGTAGGCCATGTTGTTACTATTATTTGCTCTCCTTTCGGCCCCGGTAATACATGGTAACATCAGACTATATACTTACCATAAATTTCAAAGGTAATAGAATGTAGGCCAAGAGAGTTATAACCCACACACGTGTAATTGCCAAAGTCGCGATCTGTCAGTGAGCTGACGGACAGTACAGAGTGAAGGGTGTCGTGTCTGAAGTTCTCTTCAGAAATCGTGTATTTATAACCGCTTGCAAGTCTGAGAGATGAAGAGTGAACATTATTACTGGAGTTTCAGATGCAAATAGTTGATAATAAAGCAAATAGGGATGGAATAATATAGAATGGAATACTGTCAAATATTAGGTAGAAAATTATGGAATAATGTAAATGAGGTAGACATTAATGGAGTTATGTCAAGTATGAGGTAGAATCTTCTTCTTCTTCCTCGTTCGTCCTGAAAAGGACGTTGGTTGCGTTTACAGCAGAGCTGCGATATTTGCGCCTTTCGGCCGACACATCCGACTTCACCACGGCATTTTTTGGGACCGGGTTAGCCTTCCCTCTTCGATCCTTACTCTCTCAGCCAGACTGCAGTGATGCAGCCTGTTTCCAGGACCACCACTTGGAGGTGGAGTAGGGTCTTGGTCAGCTCTGGTTCGCTGACTCTGACGCAAGCAGTCAAGCTATGGGTCGCTGACTGCATTCTCTATTGTTGCGTCTTTGGGTCCCAGGTAGAGTCTAATAGAGTAATGTCAAGTATGCGGCACAATCGAATAGAGTAATGTCAAGTATGAGGTAGAATCTAACAGAGTAATGTCAAGTATCAAATAGAATCTAATAGAGTAATGTCAAGTATAAGGTAGAATCTAATAGAGTAATGTCAAGTATGAGGTAGAATCTAACAGAGTAATGTCAAGTATCAAGTAGAAATTAATGGAGTAATGTCAAGTGTCAGGTAGAAATTAATGGAGTAATGTCAAGTATCAGGTAGAAATTAATGGAGTAATGTTACGTTTCGGGTAGAAATTAATGGAGCAATATTAAGTTTCGGGTAGAAATAATGGATTAATGTCAAGTGTCAGGTAGAAATTATTGGAGTAATGTCAAGTGTCAGGTAGAAATTAATAGAGTAATGTTAAGTTTCAGGTAGAAATTAATGGATTAATGTCAAGTGTCATGTAGAAATTAACAGAGTAATGTCAAGTGTCAGGTAGAAATTACTGCGGAAATGTCAAGTGTCATGTAAGAATTACTGGGAAAATGTCAAGTGCCAGGTAGAAATTAATGGAGTAATGTCAAGTGTCAGGTAGAAATTAATGGAGTAATGTCAAATATGAGGTAGAAATTAGTGGAGTAATGTCAAGCGTCAGGTAGAAACTAATGGAATAATGTCAAGTGTCATGTAAAAATTACTGGGAAAATGTCAAGTGTCAGGTAGAAATTAATGGAGTAATGTCAAGTGTCAGGTAGAAATTAATGGAGTAATGTCAAGTGTCATGTAAAAATTACTGGGAAATTGTCAAGTTGTCCCAGGATTGCCTACCCTTGCTTTGCAGTAGCGGTTCACTAATGGTCAGAACGCAAGCGTATCTAAAAGTACGTCGTCCAAGGTATCTATCTTCGCGCAAGATTACTCTTGGCAAAGATATGGATAGAAGATGAATGTCGTTTCTATCTTAGGGGAGCCTTCACAAGAAATTCCCAGAAGTCAAGAACAAACGCTGCTTAAGGGCTGAGCAAATTTGTTAACTTATTAATTGGTCCGTCGTCTTTTGTGAAGGGGTTATGCAATGATTCTGGCCCGTCAAGCCCCCAGTTGGAGTAATCCAACGAATGCCCTCTTTTAATTAATGGCTCTATATTTATATATATGTATATTTATCAAGGAATACTGGCTCATACGTTTGCTTTCGTACATATAAATTGAATCAACTATTATTGTTTAGTTTAAAATAACATACAACAAATTTAATAGTCAATTAGTCTTTAACATGGGAAAATAAATATGGAAAATTGGGTGAAAATTGAAATTAAGGTTTCCTCACTGAGGTTTAGGTAGGGCGTTAATAATAATAATGTCCGTATATTTGCTGTAGCCTGTTATATAAAACTTAGCTCCAGATGCGTCCTGCAGCTGTGGTTTCCGTCACTTTTTTTTGGTGATGAGTACACTTCTCCACGTAACTCGTCCACTGTAGGCGGTCAGTGTTGATACTCTTCTCTCACACTAGTGGCGTAGGAACTTCAGTACTTAAGTCTGATGTCTTGTAACCACGAACTGTGACAAATTAGAAAGAAACAAAAGCCTCAGTACATTTGTTCTCCACAAACTAACAGGCCCATTTTAATGCCTCCACCATCTCAGAATAATTAAATTCCCGAGCACACAATGTAACTCAGGGAATATGATGAAAATTCACCCATATCCTTCTGGGTATTAACTAGGAAATTGCGTGTGGAGTGCATGAATAATGATTTGCCTGAATTACAATTAAAAAGGTATATAAATCTCACAAAATGATTCTATACACTTTAGTCACATGTGATGTAATTATCCCTCATTACTCGTCGCTACTCCCGTCAGGTTCTGGAGTCGCTCTTCTGTCGGGTTTCCCGCACGACTAGTCAGAAATAATCATCATCTCTTGCAGTAGTTGTTCATGCATATACTATTTTCATATGTTGAGGTTGCCAGCCTCATATATATATATATATAACCACTTAGCAAGAAAACTGTAAAATTTACATTAGTAAATAATTTGTTTACACTTACCCCAAAATTTTGGGAATACACACTTCTCCTGGCGCAGATTAGAATGGACCCACAGCCCTGTATTTAAATGCTGTTCGAATCACTTAAGTCTGAGAAATTCCTCTTATGACGGATGAAACACTTGGTCTGGAAATCTATAATTCCTCTTATGACAGGTGAAACACTTGGTCTGGAAATGTATAATTCCTCTTATGACTCCTTGTGATAAAATTCCCAAGTTTCCAGTCTTGTATTAAAATTGCGGGTTTACTTGTACTTCCAAAGTTGCCCAGTACTCGATCTGGTACTTATAGTTGTGGAATGATAAGTCCTATCCTCTTTCCTCTGGCTTATAGGAGGTTGATAACAAGCGAATATGCCTTCACTGATAACGTCTGTTGAAAAATGCGTGTCTACTGATAATGTCTGCTGACAATGAGTGGGAGTGTCAAGTAACGCGAATGGTGTAATGGTTCTGTGTAAACGACCACTTGATAATATCAGTAGACACGCATTTTTCAACAGACGTTATCAGTGAAGGCATATTCGCTTGTTATCAGTGGTAGGCCAGATCCCTGGGTTTATTGTACCAGACCATTCCTGACGCCAGATACGACACGTAAACACGGATTTACAGGTGGACAGTACAACTACACAGTCGAAGTCAGCATGACCTGTCTTATCGAGCGAAGGCAGTAATTAGGTCAGCGCTTGGTGACATTTTACAGTACAGGCAGTGTTTATGTCAAGCAGTACAGAGCTGAATACATTGAAGGCCATAAACTGTTCTGTTGTTGCAGTTTTGTTGAACATAAGTGAATTGATTTCATCGTTGGATCTTCTATATGCTCAAAAATTTTGAACTGTGTAATAAAATAAATCAAAGTGGCAATTAGAGTAATTAAAAAGCTGTACCATTTATACTGAGCATACTATACAACACATTCCAACCACAACACATCTAATTAATTAATGTATGCATTTATGCTATTGATGTCTACATGTTGCTTGTTTATATGTAATAGTTGTTTATATGTTTGCGGGCCTGGATGGGTGGTGACTAGAACAAGAAATACCGAGTTACATTGGTCTTGTACTAGTGTTCTGTAGGGAGCATATTTCTTCATTGAATTTGCATGCAACATCAGTTGCTATTTTTGTTAGTTGTGATGAGGTGTTCCTTTCTTCGTTGTTTTTGTTAATAATTTTGTGTTCCTTAGTTTTGTTTGATCTGTTTGTATTTGTAGATCTCCCCTTTTCTGTCATTTATTTTTATACACCATTTTATGTTTATACACTGTGGCGTTATTTGTTTTGTTATTACCTTGCAGTTATCATCACATACTTTGTGACATTATTTTTGGTTAAGCTTTTTCATTTAATTTGATTTCTGCAATTGTTTTCATATTGTCTTTATGATTGTCCTTTGTAAATGTCTTTGGTTGACAGAAGATATATAAGGTATTTTTGAGTACACTTATATGATAGTACAGGCCAGTACTTTATTATTATTATTACTGTACAAGGAAGTATACAAGACCTGTTTAAGGCTTGTCTCCCACATTGATTGGGATAGGAAGATATTATTTTCCACAGGTACTCAAGTGATCATTTGTTTCATTATAAACAAGATAACCATATAAGGTCTTTGACTAAGACTAAGAGAGTGAAATAAAATAAAGTGAGTATACAAGTCTATAGCACAGACTTGTCTCCCATTAAAGTGGGATAAGGTAATTTATTTACTTTTTCAGGTTACTGATTTCATAAGACAGGATGGCTAATTTAGATTACTTTATCCAGCAAGGGTTAACCCTTGGTAAGTCTGGTAAAGAATTGGAAGAATATTCATCTGCTAAATTTGCCATTGCATTAAAATCAGAAGAGAAAAAACAAAAAGATGAGAATAAATGGAAAGCAGAAATTGAACAAAAGAAGATAGATGCTGAGAATTTCAGATTGCAGCCTGAGACAGGGGTAGAATTCTCAGAATTCATTGCAAAAGCACGTCTTACATTTCAACGATGGGTTGAATTATCCAAGATAGAGAAAACATATGAAGCTCTTATGGATTTGTTGCTCAGAGACAAGATCATGTCCTCTGTGAACAAACAATTCCTTGAATTTTTACACGAGCGTAAACCTCAAACACTAAAACAAATGCAAGAATTTTGTGACCAATACGTCACGGCACACCCTGACGTAACTCTTAGCAACACTAAGATTAAAGAGGGTATGCCAGTTGCGTCAGCAACACAATACAATAATAATTACTCACACAAATTCCAAGGAGCTCAAAATAAATTTGATAAAAAGGTTAGCTGGAATAAGTATCAAAACCAAGGTAACCACTCAAATCAGGGTTCTTCTCCGAAGAACTGGAATCGGGCTGACAGTCCTCGATACGCGAGGGGTGGCCATAATTATAGACATTTCCGCAAAGGAAGTCACTATAGGAACTACCCAAGTTCTCCTTCATGGAAACAACAAAGCCAACATTACAGAGACACTCATTATAATGAGCATGATGATTATGATCATGAATATTATGATTCAAACCCAAGTAGGGGTTATAACAGAGGAGGCAATAATAACTATAGAGGTTATGATAATCGAGGTAGATCACAATATAAAAGACGTAAATCACAGTACCAGGCTAACTCTGCACAGCAAGAGTTCCATGAAGCCGGTAATCAAACTAATGATAAGAAAGACTCTAATAATGTGGGATGTTCTGCTTTCGATTTTGGTAGAGCATCTCAATGTTCCCAATGCAAAACATTATTCGATCCAACCACGGTTTCTACTTTAAGCTGTGGTCATCCTCTTCCCGCTCTCCCTGCGTCAGTCGCGCATGATGGAAGAGGTGCTCTTGTCTTGAATAGAGGTCTAGTAGATGGTACTCCGGTCTCAATTCTTTTTTATTCGGGGTGCACCACCATTGGAGTGAGGCAGTCACTCATAGATCCTTCTCGAGCCACTGGCAAAGTAATCAAATGCGTAACATTTGGTGGCACATTGGAGAAGTACTCTACTGCCATTGTCAACATTGCTACTCCCTTCTTTACAGGAGATGTGCACGCATGTCTTCTCCCGAATTCGATCGCTGATCTTATAATCGGTCGCATTCATGGAGTAAAAGAATTCACTCCGCAACAAATTGTTGATTGGGAAAATAGGAATATACAAACTGCTAATGCCGTAGTCACTAGGGCTCAAGCTCTTAACGTGCCTCAATCTTTGCTTTCGGAAGATAATGACGCGCAGAACCAAGATGATCCTGATAAGGGTGGATTTAGGCTAAATGATAATGGTGCGCCACAATGCCAGGTACGTTAGCTCCGTATAAGATTGACGACCACTTGCCACCCCTATCGACACCTGGTATTAAAGTGCAAGATGTAGGTGTCTTCTCTGATTTTAGGATGTTGCTGTGTATGTGGTAGTAGAACAGTTCACAGAGTATAACACAGGCAACATGATGTGTAGAGTCATAGAAATGGTAACTTCGTTGTATAATTTTTTTTCCATTTATTGCACACCACAAAACAGTCAGGATATTTATATCATCAACATAGTTCAACGAGTTCAGCATTCAAAATCATAGAGTTCTAGTTCGTGAAGCTGTATAAATAATATATATAAATTCTGCAACAGTGTCAGCTGCAGATCATCACTGTTCATAGACAATAATAAATATTCCCTTTCTGATGCTAGCAGATCAGATGTATACAATCAGTCCGTTTACTGTCTGCACGTGAATAGCATACATGGATTACAGGTCAGCTCGACCTTTATAACCTTCCTAAGTCTAACCATCTGACTTGGACGTGATCTCTGATATAACGAATCCTGGAACACAGACAATAGTCTTGTTGGTCTAGAGCGACCCATATATATATAACTAGTTCAGGTATAAAGATACCGGTGACTTAATCCTAGTCAAAGTACCTCTCCATTTTGAATCACACAGGCGAGCAAAAAGGCGACAAAATGACGAACCTCTAGATGATAGCATAAAGTTCGATACAAGAGGAATTACCTTATTTCGGAAAATCAACCATGAACATATGCCTCCAGGCAGGCTTGAATAATACTGGGAAATAGTCTAGTTAGCTAACTAACTCACAAAGACAATGTATTTCCCTCAGAAAATCACAAGACGCAGGTCGCGTCTGCTCGCGACTTAGACCATTTCTCAACTCCCCGAGCTGGCCGGAACAACAAACGAAAACCCAGTCGAGACATGCGCAGAACGACAATCTCTGAGTCGCCGTTCACAATAAGACGATTCTAAGAACATTCGAGATAAAAGTCTTACACAGTCGCGCCTTTTATGGTCATGAAAAGAAGCGTTAAGAAAGGTTTCAGGCATCTACAACAGTTGACTGATACTACCAAATAAGGAGATATGGTCACGCTTCGTTCAAGAAATTATAGACCGAACGTGTCTCTATACAAGAGAAGGTAAACTCCTAAAAAATAGCAGTATCAATATTTCGGGTTCTGTCCCTTTGACCGTAAATATATATAATACACACTTCAGTCAAAAAATGATCATACATACGAAAAATGATCATACAAACGAAAAATAATAATGATCCGTGCGTAACATTACCGCACCCTCCCGGGAAAAAAAAAAATGAAACATTTTTTTTTTTAAAATCCTGGAGCCGGAAAAAAAAATCTAGGCTCCTAACGCACGTATGATGCGCGGATATATACCTAACAAATTAGCTCAACGCATGGAGCGACACTGAGATCATATCTCAGCTCCTTAGAGAAAAAATTTATCTAAGTATACGCTTATATATTCCAGGAAGGTGCCACCAACACACGCCACAATGATGGCAACATCATAATGAAAATCAAATTATTCTCATACCAATATATGAAATTAAATATATTATTATGGTATCATATAATGTGTTGTGCAAACAGCGGTGTAACATATTAATATACCGCACTATTTTATTACATTATATAAAGCAACAGTAATTAATAAGTAATACATGTGTTGATCTTCGTTGACATAAAACATTCAATAGAAGAAGATGTGGACATCATCCGCTCCCAATCTAGGACAGGACTTGATATACTCAAAGTTCCACAATGGACACAATCTCGCATCTTCAATGATGTGCTGCGAAAATATCAATAACACAAATCTTAAAGACAACTGGTAAATCTCTCAATACAATTATGCAAATATATTGTTTAAATGTGGCCGAGTGATCTTTTGGCCCGTATATCACTAACTAAGCCTTCTTAGATAATTACATGGTACAATGTTATAAATTCCCCTCAAAAAAGTGAGAAAAAAAAATCTACTAACATGTCATTACAACATTGGACTGTATATCAGGAAATATATATATATGACAGAAGAATCATGCGGAATCGTGTGGGCATCTGGACAGAATGTCTGCCATCACATTATCCGAACCACGGATAGCTCGAACCGAGAAATGAAATGGTTGAAGAGCTATGGCATAACGAGTGGACCTCGAGCTCTTCAAGTTTTTGCTCTGAATAGCAGTAAGCGCTTTCTGGTCGGTTTCCACAATGAAATGTGCGCCTAGAAGAAATCTTTGTAACTTCAGAATAGACCATACCATAGCCAATAACTCACGGTCTAAAACCGAGTAATTCTTTTCTGCAGCATTTAATTTCCTAGAGATATACATCACCGGATGCAGAGTATCAGAATACTCCTGCATTAGTGCTGCCCCAATCCCAGTTGACGAGGCGTCACTTCGAAGAACAAAAGTCTTCTCAATAGTAGGTAACCTAAGAATAGGTGGAGATGAAAATAGGGCTTTAACCTGGTCCAATGAGGATTGACATTCTTTAGACCAGCGGATCAGATTAGGCGACCCTTTCTTCAATAAAGTAGAAAGCGGTGCCATAATGGAGGACAGATTCGGAATGAATCGTCCGTAGAATTGGATCAAACCTAATAGACTCCTTACTTGTTTCTTCGTCTTAGGGACCGAAATGTTAAGTATTTTTGAAACATTGTGGTCCTCTGTCTTTAAAAGACCATGACCAACACGATGACCTAGGAAAGAAATCTCACTAAATCCTATAAAGGCTTTAGAGGGTTTTGCAGTCAAGTTATACTCGCGAAGAGTGGACAGTAATTCGTATAAACCCAAATAGTGATCTTCCCAGGAATCACTGAATAGACAGATATCATCTAGGTATGCTATGACATCTGTACGATATGCGAGAATTCGCCGCATCATGCGTACGAATGTAGCAGGGGCGTTCATAAGACCAAAAGGCATGAAATTCCATTGGAATAAACCCCTAGGTGTAGAAAAAGCTGTAAAAGGTTTGGCACGTTCGGTTAGAGGAACTTGCCAATAACCTTTAGACAAATCTAGTTTGGTAAAGAATCTAGAATTAGAAAGTTTATTGAGTAGTTCTTCTAATGAAGGCATAGGTTCAGCGTCGAACTTCGTAACTTGGTTCAATTTGCGATAATCTACGCAAATGCGAATGTTATTATCCTTCTTTCGAACAATAACCATAGACGAAGAGTATGCTGAAGTGGATGGTTCAATGATTTCCAAACGTATCATTTCATCCAATTCTTTTTCTACTTGAGACTGGAAATGGATAGGTATTGGATAAGGTCTGACTCTGATAGGATTATGATCAGTTAGCACAATGTCATGTTCAATGACATGTGTGTGTCCCGGGATGTCTGTAAGAACATCCTGAAATGTTTGCAACATCGAAGAAACTTGTCGATGTTCCTCAGCGGAAAGATTTGGAGAAACGGTCACGTTTTTCCAAGATTCCGTAGAATAAAGTGGGACCATAGAAAGAGGAAGATTGACATCAGAAAAAGTAGTTTCCTCATCCTGTATAACTGACAGAGATGAGTACTGACCATGAGGTACTTGAGAATTGTCCGTTGCCTGGAAAATAGGCTGCAAATAGTCTGGTCTTTCATGAAATTCCGTGAGCATATTTATGTGGAAAGTTTTATGCTTTCCATCAATATCGACAACATAGTCGACATCAGAAATTTTGGAGACTATTGCATATGGACCTTTCCATGCAATTAGAAGTCTGTTCTCCCTTGAAGGAAGTAGAACGAGAGCTTTGTCACCTGGACAAAGTTGTCGTAGACATCTATTCTTATTTGCAAACTGCCTTGCCTTTTCTTTAGCAAATTCGGAAGACGAAGTTGCTAGTTTGCATGCCTCGATGATCTTTTGCCTAAGAGCAATGACGTACTCATAAGAAGATTGAGTTTCATCGCTAATATTATCGGCAGTGATTAGATCGTGAAGTAAAGACATAGGGCCGCGCGGTTGCGCGCCAAAGACAAGTTCAAAAGGGGAAAACCCCGTATGTTCATTGGGGACCTCTCTATACGCAAAGAGAGCCGCGGGTAAGACCCTGTCCCAATCCTGAGGATGATCCTCAGTTATTTTACCAAGTAAAGTTTTCAGAGTCCTATTTAAACGTTCGACTAACCCATTAGACATTGGGTGATAGATACTGCTGAGAGACCTTTTAATGTGTAGCATAGACATTACCTGTGACATAGTGTCTGATATAAGTTGAGTGCCATGGTCTGACAATATTTCTCCGGGAAAACCCAAGCGAGAAAATATCAGCCAAAGAGCGTCTGCGATGTCAGCAGTTGAGATGCTCTTGAGAGGTATTGCCTCTGGCCAACGTGTGCACATATCGACACATGTAAGGATAAATTGATGTCCTCTAGCCGACTTAAATCTAAAAGGACCGATAATATCTATTGCCATTTTTTGAAAAGGGCGAATAGGAATGTCAGCAGCCTGGATAGGCGCAGCATGTCGTGGTCCTTTAGATTTGACCTCCTGACATACTTTGCAAGAGCGACAGTACATTCGTATGTCCTTGCTCACAAATGGCCAAAAGAAAGCCGCAAGAACTCTCGACTTTGTACGGGAAAAACCCATATGTCCAGCACATTGCGAGTCATGAGCATGTTGCAATATTTGCAATCTCATGCTCTTAGGCACAAGAATTTGTGAATGAGTGGACGTAGTCGAGTCTTGTACCATACGTACAAGTACGCCGTTCTTCATAGAAATCCAAGATTTTCTATTAGTATTTTGATTAGGATCACCTTTTTTTGCTAGAATGAAGAATTTTTGTAAAGAAGGATCTTCTTCTTGCAATTTGATAAATGAGTCACGTGTAATAGTCAAGTGACTATCTTGGTCATTTACTTCATCATTATTAGTTAATGAAGTTTGAGGTGGATCCAGAGCATGTGCTCTTGTGACCACCGCATTGGTAGCTTCAATGTTTTGCTCTTCCCAAACAGCAATCTGCTGTGGGGTACATTCCCTAACTCCGTGAATACGACCAATAATAAGGTCCGCAATAGGGTTTGGAAGTAGACACGCGTGGACCTCTCCCGTGAAGAAAGGAGTAGCAATGTGTATTATAGCAGTAGGATACTTTTCCAACGTGCCACCAAATGTGACACATTTGATGACCTTTCCTGTAGCACAGGATGGATCTACAAGAGATTGCCTAACCCCGACAGTAGTACATCCAGAGTCAAACAACACTGAGACTGGATTACTATTTACAAGCCCCTTATGTAATATAAGAGAACCTCTCCCATCATGAGCAACATTAGCAGGAAGAGCGGGCAAAGGATGACCACAGCTTAAAGTACTAACGGTCTTTGGGTCAAATAAAGTACTGCATTGGATACATTTATTTGCTCTACCAAAATCAAAAGATGAGCATCCGATAGCATTATGGTCTTTATTATCATTAACCTGTTTATCTACTCCCTGAGATTCTTGTTGAACAGAGTTTGTCTGTTGATATTTTTTTCTCTTATGTTGCGATCTACCGCGACCATTATTGCCTCTGCAATTATCATTAAAGTCCCTACTGTAATTTTTATCCTGGTTTGAGTTCCAGTTTCCATAACTGTCATTACCATCTCTATACTGTTGAGAACCTCTATTATCCTGGTATTGAGGTCTCTGAGAAAAATATTTTCCTCTATACCGATTACCTTTGTGAAAATTTCTAAAGTTAACCGGAGTAGAATAACGTGTAGTATTAGGATGTCTCCAGTTCTGGGAAGAAGAATCACCCTGGAATTGATTACTATGATTCTGGGCATAATTACGGTTACTCTTTTTATTGAAATTTTGCTGGCTACCCTGAAATTTACGCATAAAATTTGGGCCATAAGGTGCTGCCGAAGCAACTGGCAGACCTTCTTTTACTTTAGAGTTGCTAATGGTTATGTGAGGATGCGCAGTAACATACTGGCTACAGTATTCTTCCATTTCTTTTATGTTTTTAGGCTTACGCTCATGAAGAAAAGAAAGAAAAGCTTCATTAACAGAAGACATAACCTTGTCTCTAAGTAGTAAGTCCATAAGAGCTTCAAATGTACTCTCTGTTTTAGACAACTCAACCCATCGTAAAAAAGTAAGACGGATGCCTGAGATGAATTCAGAGAATTCAACTCCAGTTTCTGGTAACATGTTTTTAAATTTAAGACGATATCCGTCCTCGTTAAGTTGGTACTTCTTTAACAATGCCGCCCTGACAACCTCATAGTTGTTTTTGTCAGGCACATCTACCATACCCAATAAAGTCAAAGCATCACCTCTAAGTATCTTGGACAGATGATAAACATATAATGTTTTATCTATATTATGCACCTTACATGCACTTTCAAATCTATCTAGATAAAATGTTATATCATCAATTGAAGCATTGAATGCTGGTAAATTAAGCTTGAAATCAACAGCATTAGACTTATTAGCAGATGATACCTTATTAGCATCATTAGCATTACTAGATAACTTCAACTTTTCTAACTCCAAAGCTAAGAGTTTTTCTTCATGCTCCATTTTTGCTTTTCTCTCATCAGCTTCTCTTTGTAACCTTCTTTCTTCAGCCTCAGCCTGTAACTTTCTTTCTTCAGCCTCAGCCTGTTTTTCTAATCTTTTATTTTCAGCCTCTATTTCAAGTCTCTTAATTTCAGCTTCTTTTTCAAGTCTCTTATTTTCAGCTTCTTTTTCAAGTCTCTTATTTTCAGCTTCTTTTTCAAGTCTCTTATTTTCAGCTTCTTTTTCAAGTCTCTTATTTTCAGCTTCTTTTTCAAGTCTCTTATTTTCAACCTCAGCCTGAAGTCTCTTCTCCTGTGATTCTGCTTCTCTTTTTTGTTTTTCCATTTCCATTTGTAATCTCTTTTCATCTACCTGCATCTGCAGTTTTAAATTTTCAGCATCTATTCTCTTTTGTTCAGTTAGTTCTTTCATTTTCTTTTCCTCCGACTTCAATGCCTTGGCATATTGAACAGTCGCAAATTCTTCTAATTTATCACCTGTCTTCCCAAGGGCTTTACCCTGCTCAATAAAGTACTCAAATGTAGACATGATGTCTAAAATGTGAGTACAGAACCTGAAATAATTAATTATCTTATTTCAATCTTAATAGCAACAAGACTTAATAAAGTGCTTGTGTAATCAATATGTTTACTCCAATCTCTGTGGGCAACAAGACTTGACACCAACTTGTATTATCAAATGTATAATAATATCACAAGTCACCTCTTAATTATCAGTGCACTACACAAATCAGTGCATAACCATCAGTTATTTATCATAACTGCACTACAATAGTGCATAAGCAAAAAACCACCAGTTAGTTATGATAAGTGCACTATAGATCAATAGTGCATGAGCATATATGTAACAATAGTGAAAGCTAACTATGCAAGAACTATGCAAACAATAACAAGACAATGTAAACAATAACAAAGGTCACCAACAATGTAAACAATAACAAAGATCAAAGTCAAATGTAAACAACAACAAAGATCAAAGTCAATGTAAACAACAACAAAGATCAGAGTCAATGTAAACAATAACAAAGATCAAACAATATGAAAACATTCGCATAAGTCAAATAAATAAACAGCGAAACTAAAAAGAAATGTGATGACAAAATGCGAAGATATGACAAACAAATGACGCTACAGTGTATACACAAAAATATACTTAAAGAACTAAATAATAGATAGGGGAGACCTACAAATACAAACAATCGAAATCGAAACTAAAAAAAAAACACAAAGAAAGAGAGAAAAGAAAAAGAAAAAAAAATATACAAGAAACAAAAATAAAGCACAACTCGTCACAACTAAACAGATATAGCAACGATTGTCGCTAGCAAATTTCACAGTAGGAAATTCGCACAGTCCCTAACGAAAACGCTAACAGTAGAACCTCTGTGACGTGGTATCTTCTACTGAAAGACACCGCCCAACCGAGAAAACCCGCTGAATATAAACATATAAATATACAAATACAAATAACATATAACATATAAACATGTAAATAGTGCGAAAATGTGATAGACAGAAGGCTCAGTTAGAACATAAGGGCACAGTTCACAAACAAAACAGGCCACTTAACTTCTATATGTCCCAAACGTCAGCACGGTGCAGAACAGGATGTCGTCAGCATTCTGAGGATAAAGATCCAACGTTGATTAACATCTGCTCCCATAGACAGCCATGACGAGGGAAATGAGCTTCTGACAGGAAACAGCTTCTGAACTTGACCTTCTGAATCTGCAACAGTACCTCTCAGACCGGAACAGTTGTTACGGCACTTGTCCTTCTTCTTAACAGATCAGGAAATCCATTCGCTCGGTACTTGTCCTTCTAGATGTAGACAAACTTCAATACTGCCGAGCAGCGCCGGGTAGTTTCAAAATATCAACAACTGTCAGTACTGCCGGGTACTTTCAAAATCTTTCATCAAAAGTAGCTTTTCTTGAAGGAAGTGAGTTGAACTGTAATTTTGAAAGCTTGATGATGATGTCTGGGTTTGTTGACCCCCTTGATAGCTGGTATCAGAGTAAACCAACCTATGGCCACCAAAAATGATAAGGGTGGATTTAGGCTAAATGATACTGGTGCGCCACAATGCCAGGTACGTTAGCTCCGTATAAGATTGACGACCACTTGCCACCCCTATCGACACCTGGTATTAAAGTGCAAGATGTAGGTGTCTTCTCTGATTTTAGGATGTTGCTGTGTATGTGGTAGTAGAACAGTTCACAGAGTATAACACAGGCAACATGATGTGTAGAGTCATAGAAATGGTAACTTCGTTGTATAATTTTTTTCCATTTATTGCACACCACAAAACAGTCAGGATATTTATATCATCAACATAGTTCAACGAGTTCAGCATTCAAAATCATAGAGTTCTAGTTCGTGAAGCTGTATAAATAATATATATATAAATTCTGCAACAGTGTCAGCTGCAGATCATCACTGTTCATAGACAATAATAAATATTCCCTTTCTGATGCTAGCAGATCAGATGTATACAATCAGTCCGTTTACTGTCTGCACGTGAATAGCATACATGGATTACAGGTCAGCTCGACCTTTATAACCTTCCTAAGTCTAACCATCTGACTTGGACGTGATCTCTGATATAACGAATCCTGGAACACAGACAATAGTCTTGTTGGTCTAGAGCGACCCATATATATATAACTAGTTCAGGTATAAAGATACCGGTGACTTAATCCTAGTCAAAGTACCTCTCCATTTTGAATCACACAGGCGAGCAAAAAGGCGACAAAATGACGAACCTCTAGATGATAGCATAAAGTTCGATACAAGAGGAATTACCTTATTTCGGAAAATCAACCATGAACATATGCCTCCAGGCAGGCTTGAATAATACTGGGAAATAGTCTAGTTAGCTAACTAACTCACAAAGACAATGTATTTCCCTCAGAAAATCACAAGACGCAGGTCGCGTCTGCTCGCGACTTAGACCATTTCTCAACTCCCCGAGCTGGCCGGAACAACAAACGAAAACCCAGTCGAGACATGCGCAGAACGACAATCTCTGAGTCGCCGTTCACAATAAGACGATTCTAAGAACATTCGAGATAAAAGTCTTACACAGTCGCGCCTTTTATGGTCATGAAAAGAAGCGTTAAGAAAGGTTTCAGGCATCTACAACAGTTGACTGATACTACCAAATAAGGAGATATGGTCACGCTTCGTTCAAGAAATTATAGACCGAACGTGTCTCTATACAAGAGAAGGTAAACTCCTAAAAAATAGCAGTATCAATATTTCGGGTTCTGTCCCTTTGACCGTAAATATATATAATACACACTTCAGTCAAAAAATGATCATACATACGAAAAATGATCATACAAACGAAAAATAATAATGATCCGTGCGTAACAATCCCTTGGAAATTTCTCGTGACTCATTCATAAAGAAACAGGAAGATGATCCTACTTTAAAAAAATTCTTCACGCTAGCTACAAAAGGTGATCCAAATAAAGATACAAGTCGTAAATCTTGGATTACGATGAAGAATGGCGTACTTGTACGTATGGTACAAGACTCCGCTAAGTCCAGTCATTCTCAAATTCTTGTGCCCAAAAATATGAGAGTTAAAATTTTACAGCACGCTCATGATTCTCAGTGTGCTGGGCATATGGGTTTTTCCCGTACTAAATCTAGAGTTCTTGAATCTTTCTTTTGGCCTGCTGTGAATAAGGACATACGAATCTATTGTCGATCTTGTAAGGTATGTCAAGAAGTTAAATCCAAAGGTCCACGTCATGCTGCACCTATTCAGGCTGCAGATATTCCAATTCGACCATTTCAAAAAATGGCGATAGACATCATCGGTCCATTTAAGACAAAGTCTGCTAGAGGACACCAATTTATCTTGACGTGTGTGGATATGTGCACACGTTGGCCAGAGGCTATTCCTCTGAAGAGCATAACTACTACCGATATTGCGGATGCTCTTTGGCTCATATTTTCTCGTCTGGGATTCCCAGGAGAAATATTATCAGACCATGGTACCCAACTCATATCGGATACCATGTCTCAAGTGATGTCGACTCTTAAGATAGAGATTGTCGATGACACAAAATCCTCTTACGAATATGTCATTGCACTTAGACACAAGATTATCGAAGCATGCAAATTGGCAACTGCTTCTTCTGAATTTGCGAAACAGAAGGCAAGGCAATTTGCCAATAAGAAGAGATGCTTGCGACAACTTTGTCCAGGTGACAAAGCATTTGTCTTGCTACCTTGTAGGGAAAACAGACTTCTTATTTCTTGGAAAGGTCCGTACGATGTAATATCAAAAGTTTCCGATGTTGACTATATCGTCGATATTGACGGGAAGCATAAAACCTTCCACATCAACATGCTTACGGAATTCCATGAACGTCCGGATTATTTACAACCTGTTTTCCAGGCAACGGACGATTCTCCAGTCCCACATGGACATTACTCATCACTGTCAGTAATACAGGATGAGGAAACGAGTTTCTCGGATGTGAATCTCCCTTTTCCGATGATTCCACTTCATTCTAATGAATCATGGAAAGATGTTACGGTCTCTCCCGAGTTATCTCTAGGAGAACAGAAACAAGTTTCTACTATGTTGCAACAATTTCAGGATGTCCTTACTGACATTCCTGGTCAAACTGATGTCATTGAACATGACATTATTTTAACTGACCAGAAAGCTCTTACGGCTATTCAGAGTAAAAATCTGAAGAGCGCGAGATCAACGCGATACGCGATTGCTCTTCAGCCTTTTCATTTTTCGGTGCGAGCTATCCATGGTTCAGAAAATGTGATGGCAGATATCTTATCTAGATGCCCACATGATTCCACCTAACCGTTAGATCCTGAGATTTCTCCAGGTCTAACTCTACTACATTTTTTTTCTATACTAAAATATGTACACATATGTAATAGATCATATATTGATTGTATCACTACTTAGCGGTTCATTGATGTATATTCACCGCTGGTCTTTCGATGTTTTTCGTCTTTGATAATCATGATGTTAAGATACCTAAGATGAAATTTTTGGATAAACTATTGTAGAAATTGTGTTACAGTCAAAGTTAGATCGGACCCATATATTTATACTTTTGTGCCGAACCCTGGGGCAGGTATTCGTTTTCGAGGCATGCGTAGTGAGTCTCGATAATACCGCCTGATATGGCTGTGTGTGTTTTGTGGGCTGGTCCTGGAAAATGGTTGAAAGTGATCTGTGAATGATCTTTCAGAAGGAGATTGTGTCTCTACGAGATGTTTATTGTCAGAGATTCTCCTCATGTACTTTATTGTGTTTAATTCGGACTCCAGGTAATACCAGACCCTTTTGATGATCTCTATTTTCGATTAGGTCTAGATGGACACCGTATTATCGGACATCTAGGATCGTTTTGTATATCGATGAAGATGACAGGTTTGCCAACAGTTCTTATGCATTACCTGAAGCAATCTTAGTGATACAGAACTGTATGGAAACATTCATGAGAGTATTTATATTCACATTACGAATTAATTAACTTCGGCCCATCATTTATCCTTCTTATGAGTGAGTGAGCGAAACTCAAGAAGGTGGCCATGTTGTATTACTGTCATCACAATGCATCACTGTCAAGAGAACAGAATATCAATCTTACTATCGGACAGTGGTATAGAGATCTTGCTATGATGGAAGCCCACTATCGTGGTTTAACTATCGTTGTATAAACACCTGATATAAATACAGCTTAAGAATTTAGCCAAGAAAGAAAGGGTTCGGCCAGTGAACCTTTTGTTATGTTTACATACTCATCTCCACTGACGCGTTCAGTCAGTTAAAGGATAAGGCGATAATCTACCAGAACATTGTATGCTGGACTCGTATCGCCATTGTATTTGAATGCTGCATGAAATATGTCTGATGTTGTCACCTACTATTTGAATACCATAATTTAACGTATCAACATGTACTTATGACTGTATCCGTTCTGTCCTGGTGTGTGCGTCCCTATTAAACGATGTGAAATGCCCGCTGTAGTTCAAGTCGTCAGTGCCTTGCATAAGAGTGTGGGAGACTGATATTATCAAGTGGTCGTTTACACAGAACCATTACACCATTCACGTTACTTGACACTCCCACTCATTGTCAGCAGACATTATCAGTAGACACGCATTTTTCAACAGACGTTATCAGTGAAGGCATATTCGCTTGTTATCAGAGGTGTTTAGTTGCCGCTGCGATGCAGTCTCTCTGTTCTGCGTGTTGTGACTCCGAGTTTGTTAGATTATATCTCACAATCCTTAGTTTCAAATCCCAGCAGTGTTTCCGCCGAAAGTTCCAATCAAATCATAGTCGATTCTGGCGAACCAATCCAATCTATCTAGCACTGTTTGGGTGGGGAAGTTTATCATCACTCATCCCACGCGTATTTGAAAATGTTAAATTTAATATACACGTGTGGCCTCTTACACATTGATGTCATATCGTTACCTACGACTTCCGGCGCTCCTCTGTTTATCACCTTTATCTGCGTGCCTCCGCTTGACAGATGTCTGGTCAGACCGCATGGTCTTCTTTCATCGTATCACAACACCGGCTTGTGTCAACATGATCAACAGCTTTCCAATGGGGTCAAATGTTTGACCGCCCCGTGTCTACAGGCGGTCAGAAAGATTAGGCGATAAAATATTACCAAACCTGGCAAATCGTAACAACAGTCTGGGAGTGGAGTGTGAAACAATAAGATACGCATTACTCTAGTAGCAAATACTGCCATAGGGGAGTGGCGTGTTAGAGAATTCACCATGCTATGTCCAGCATATAGCAAAATAGTAGAAATAACGAATGAAAAGGCATGATTTATGCCAAATAAAAGCGATGAGTGAGAAAAATGAAGAAAAAGAAAGGATACTGCCGGAGGGCTGAAAGTGTGAGAGATCAAACAAAAGAGCATTTTCAGACGTTTTGTCACATATTCAGGTTTGGACATGAACTTTTAAGAAGTGTGTGCCTTCCTCTCCTACTGTTCTGAAAGACAGTGTTCTTCTCCTCATTATCGTTGGCGAACGTTTAAATTGCTCGCTTGGCAATGTGTACAGTTCAATACGTACTGATTAACGTCTTTCCATCGGTTGGGCCAGAAGTAAACCTCCTTAATATTACGCATAGTGGTACCCACGGGAAGATGTTCCCCCGATGAAGATATATGAGCTGCTTTCATAACGGAGGGTCTTTAAGGGAGGGGCACTACGAGTTGCTTCCCTTGTCTAGTGTGTCGATAAATAATTCCATCCTCGGTGTAGAAAGTTCCAGCTGAAGCATGGGTTCTTTCTATCCGACTCTGTTCAGAGTATGGCGCAAGGGTAATATCGTCCTTCTGCGCTTGTCGTAACTCTGCTTTACTACACATAAATGTTGAGTTGAGGTACGAGTGATCCCCTGCTGAATTTTGCGAACCCTGCTCAAACTCTTTCTTGGTAGTTTCATCCTTCTGGTTGTCCGGGTTATGGCGAACCGAGCAATCTCTCACGAACTGTCGAATTTCCTTTCTCATACCTGGCCAAAAGTGATTCAGAGATACATTTTCCTCCAGGGCATATGAACAGTTAAAGGGGATGGGGCAGGGTGGAATGCATTTTCTGCATCAGGCGGGTGCGAAATGGAAGTGGGACAATTAACTGTCTCTTATTCCCTACCTGTCTGTAAACCAAACCTTCCTCCCTGTAAAATGCTCCCCGGGGAGTATGAGAGTAATTTCCATACAACTTAGAAAAGCAAGGCATTTCAGGAGAAATGGAGAAATGTAGAGAATATGTGACACTCAGAACAGAAGCAAAGAACAAGGTGCTAGCAGCAAAACAGAAGTCCTGGGAAGACTTTGGAGAAATGCTAGAAAAAGATGCGCAAGAAAATCATAAATTGTTCTATAAGACCCTAAAGAACATGAGGAAGGAAAAACAATGCCCTCTCACATTTATAAAGGACAAGCAATGCAAATTGCTTACTACCCCGAAGGAAGTAATGGAACGATGGAAAGAATATTTCTCAGAACGCCTGGATGATGAGCATGGTGAAGCATCAGAAATGATAACCACTAGCACAGAAGAGAAAACCAATGATGGTGAAGATGACATAAAGATGTAAGAACTGAAGGCAGCACTGGAGAAAATCAAGATGGGCAAAGCAGCAGGGCATGATGATTTAACACCAGAAATGGTTAAGAACATGGGAGCATCAGGCGACCTATTGCTCTTAAGGGTCCTACAGGCAGCGTGGTGCAACAAGACCATACCAAAGGTTTGGGAGATTGCCATCATAACACCAATTTTCAAATAGGGTGACAATCGACAATGTGGAAACCATAGAGGCATATCCCTTCTCAGTGTCCCTGGTAAAATCTACTCTAGAATCCTAGAGCAGAGACTCCGACGCCTCGCTGAGCCACAATTGGATGAGATCCAGTGCGGATTCCGAGCAAACCGAAGTACTCAAGACCTAATCTTCACACTCAGATAGATGAGTGAAAAGGCCCTTGAGTATAAGAGTGAGATCCATCTTTGTTTCATAGATCTGGAAAAGGTGTTTGACGGGGTCCCCTGGAGCAAACTTTGGGACTGTTTGGCAAAGAAGAACATTCCAGCACCTCTGATTCATGCTATACAGAGCTTCTACAAGTCTTGCAGAAATTATGTGAGGACAGCAAACCATGTCAGAAGAGTTCAGGACCACCACTGGTGTAAGACAAGGTGATATCCTGTCACCTTATCTTTTCATACTCCTCATGTACGATGTCATCAAGGCATGTAAGGAGAGAACAAGAAAGTATTTAGTGGGGTACTGGAAGATGAGACAGGTCTGTATTTCTGAGCTGGCATTTGCTGATGATGTTGTCCTGATTGCTAAATCAGAGGCACATCTCCAATCCAATCTGCAAGTCTGGAAGGAAGAGCTGGAGAAGAGAGGGATGGTCATAAGCAGCTCTAAAACAAAATCCATGGTGATATCACGAGAAGAAAGAAGGCATCAGATTAAGCTGGGAGAATAGGTCCTGGAGCAGGTCGACCACATTAAATACCTTGGAGCTATTATAGACCGAAAGGGAGGCATCAAAGAAGAGTTGGCCACTCGAAAAGCAGCAGCTGGGATACTTTTTCAGGTCATAAATCGAGGATTCTTCAGCAAGAGAGAGGTTGGTAAGAAAACGAAGATGGCTGTATACCGCTCCACCTATGTCTCAGTCTTGACATATGGATGCGAGTCATGGGCAATGACTACAACCCACAAAAGCCAGATCCAAACCTCAGAAATGAGGTATCTGAGGAAGATGGTTGAAGTAACAAGAAGAGACATGGTCCGCAACCAGACGATACGTCAATGCCTAAAATCCCACCCCCTGCAGACCCAAGTAGAACAGTCCCAACTAAGATGGTTTGGGCATGTCTGCAGAATGGGAGAAGACCGGCTACCACGACAAGCATGGGAAACAAAGAGCCAGAGATCCAGACCCCCAGGACGACCCAGAGTCCGATGGGAGGACAACATTAGACAATCTTTGAAGGACCGAGGACTAGAATGGAACCAGGCCAGGAGGAAGACAGCCGATATGATAGTCTCGCGCTCTCTCTCCCAAACCTCTACACCTCACGGTAGAAGGGGAATGACTAAGTAAGTAATATAAAGTGTCAGGTAGAAATTAACGGAGAAATGTCAAGTGCCAGGTAGAAATTAATGGATTAATGTAAAGTGTCAGTTAGAAATTACTGGAGAAATGTCAAGTAGAAGTTACTGGAGAAATGTCAATGTCAGGTAGAAATTAATGGAGCAATGTCAAGTGTCAGGTAGAAACTAATAGAATAATGCCAAGTATGAGGTAGAAAATTATGGAATACGGTTGAACCATGAGGTATAAACAAAAGAAATAATGCAGAATGTGATGCAGTGAGATTCTGAACACAAAGTAAAACTGACTAAAACGTTGAGATGAAGATTCAGGGAAGATATGGAATAATGTCATATATGTAGTGCAAACAGGCAAAATAATTCAGTGTGAGGAATAAATGGAATAATTTCTAGGATGAGGTTGAAAAACATATGAGAATTTGAAGAGTGAAAAGAAAGAAATTGAATACTGTCAAGCCCAAGGTGGGAATACGTAAAAATATAACTACGTGTACTAAAACCTCATTCTTAACTTTGAAGAGGGCATTCATAACAGAGATAGAACAATTAGACCATTTCAGAAATTCATTAAGTGCAAACAGAACCTGAACCCGTGAGTCTTTGCTCAACATACAAACAACAACATAGAAACAACAACAAACGACTCTATAATAAGCAGAATATAACAATTGGGACTCACAACAGATAGGAGTTATAAACGTTTGCACTTCAGATATTTAAACACAGTCCTTCCTGAATATTGCCTTCGGCAGACTTGCTGTGTAATTTTGTCAACTAAATATCTTGTACTTACCGCTGATGCAATAAGGCAGCGTTTCTAAAACTGTGTTCCACGGAACACTAGTGTTCCCCGAGCTATTGAAAGGCGTTCCGCGAAGAGCAAATGTAGAACCGGTTGCTAAACTTATTTTCAAACATTATTTTTAAAATGGATAAGAAATCCATTTGCAATAGCAGCCAAACCAGCATGCTTATCAGATCATTATTATGAGAGTTTGATTGATTTGACTTCAGATTCAGGAATAACAAAGATTTAATGAACTTTCCCTAAATAATTTTTTGATCAGTATTTTGCAAGAATGCCCCCAACATTGCAATTGCAAAACGGGTAATTCGAGTGCTTCTTCCATTTGTCCCTGCATACCTTTGTGAAACAGGATTTTCTTATTATGAAGCTACGAAGACAACATACAGGAACAGACTTGACGCTACCCCAGACATAAGAATTTACCTTTCAAATATTGTACCAAATATTAAGCGAATATGTGATGTTAGAAAACAAAAGTATTTTTCTCATTGATGTAAAATGTACAATTACTTGTGCATGTATTTTACTTTTATTAGTAAAAAAATAAAATAAAATAAACATCATTAAACTACTGATGGTTCTAATTAATATCGTTTGAGCTGTATTAATTTCTTTCTTTATTTACCCAGCTTTAACTTAATTTTAATTAATTGTGAAATATAATATAAACTTGTAAAAGGCTATCTTAAACCCAAATTTTAGGATCACTCCCCTGTCAATTCCTTTCAAATGAATAAGTGTTCCGTGAACACAAAAGTTTGAGAAACGCTGCCATAAAGCGTTGATTATTGGTGTCCTACTCAGTATATGAAACATGGAAGGGGGCGGGGGGAGAAGACAACAACCAAGAAGTGTACAGGCTTTCCTCAACTTGTGCTTGTGCGGAGTGGAACGATTCAAAGGGTATGACGGGGTCCTTAATTTGGAACTGATGGGAAGAACGAGACAGTTATCGAAGGAACGAGATGAAGAAAACATATTGAGGTTGGAAACGACACACACTGAGAAAGTAAAGCTGGCATTACAAGGCAATCCTTGTTCTGGAAACCCCGGGGTTAAGAGAAATAGATGGAGACCTGAAAACAAATGGAGAAGCTCTGAAACGATGTCACAAGACGGGAAAACTTGGCGTGAACTAGTTGAATACCTGTTATCCACAGGGAGCTGATAGTTTGTGATAATGCGCGACTGTATGTTCTGTAGCCTTGTGTACTGTTATTCGCGTTTCTTTGAGATATCTGTCAACTTCGTCATACAATCTTTCTTCTAGGTCTTCCTCTATCTCTGGTCAAGCCATGCATGTCTAGCTGAAACTCCTATAAAGACTGTACATGGTGTTCCCGTGAACGGGCCGTCCCAGCGACATGAGCCAAAGTTCCCATCTTTATGATCTTAATAGAACGGGCAAACTGTCAGTGTCACGCAAGATTGTGCGTGGTGTCCTGGGCGACGGGCCCTCCCAGCTCTGGTAGCGAAAGCAGTCCCTCACTTCACAAGACCCCCTTATCAGGGTAGAAAATCAATCTTCTCGCGGCATTGCAATTAGTGGGTCTGGAGTGACCATCAGTTGAACCCGCTGAGTTGGGGAAGTCCTTTGGGTTGCCAAAAAGCCTAAAACCTCATCCACAAATAGCCGCAAGAAATAAAATCTGGATCTGGAGGAAGAAGATCTCTGGTCGCTTAGAATTTATATTTTTTTATATAGTTTATTCAACATTGTATGTCACTATTGCTGGTTGACAGACTTTTATCCTCACTAGATCTTTTGTGGCGTCTATCATGTGCAGGTAATATGCTTATTCTTTCGATTATTCTGCTGTACCTGTCTCTGCATTTTTTTTCTCATTGATATCCCTCTAAAATAGCCACAAAATGGGAATGTCTAAAAATAAGCATAAATCAGAAAATAACAATGCACACAAAAAAAAATAGATTTTAAGAAAAATCTAAATTGAATGACAGGCGAAATCTTGAACAAAATGGCAGAAAGAGAGAAAAACACTTCAGAATATAAAACTATAACAAAGAGATGCGTTCAGTGTGTAGACAGGTAATATAACAGTGGATAGAAACAAGATGCAAAGAAATAGAGGAAATGGAAGCTAAGCACATGTCAAGGGATGTGCATGAAGCTGTAAAGAAATTGTCAAATAAAATCTAGGATTGCCCAAGGAGGAGGCTGTATCAAACATAAGAATGGTACAATCTTGCTTGATGAGAAAAACATCTAATAAACATGGATAGAATAATGTAACAGAACTATTTGAAGATAAAAGACAATCAACCATCACCCAATTCTAATAACGGCCCAAACAGTATCCAATCAGATGTAGATTAAACAATAAATATGATACAAAAAAGAAAATCAGCAGCCATGGGCAACACAAAAATAAAAATGATAGATGCCTTGGAGAGCTTTGGTATAGACACAATCACAAACCTTTGCAATAATATGTAAAATACAGGCTACATACCATACGACCTGAAGACACTACTCTATATAACATTGTCCCCCCAAAAAAACTAACGCGACAAAATGTTCAGACTTTAGAACAATCAGCCTGATGAGTCACACGATTAAAATATTGCGAAAGATTATACAGGAGAATAAAAAACAAGATAGACAACGAAGTCCAGGAAGAACAGTTTGGTTTTAGACGGAACAGCGGAAGAAGACAAGCAATATTTTGTATAAGAACATTAGCAGAAAAATATATGGAAGTACAAAAAAGTTTTTAGATGTGCTTTTTTGACTATAAAAAAGGCTTTTGACAGTCCATCGTCAGAAAATAATTGAATACGTCATAGACATAGGTATTGATGGAAAAGACATAAGAATACTCTGATCTGTAAGATCTGTCAAGAATTACTCACCATATATAGACATAAAAAGAGGTGTGAGACAAGGTTGCGTATTGTCCCCCACCTATTTAATATCTACACAGAGAAAATTTTCAGACAGAAGCCCTGCCAGGGAGACCATAGGTGGAAGATCAATAAACATTTCAAGAGCTAGTGAAGCAAATAAAACATCATAAGTTATGAATATGGACTAGACAGAACATAGAGAACACGAAAAATATGATAATTAGCAGGCAATAAGCCAACGTTAAAGATAAGAATAACTGGAAATACTGGAACAGGTCAAGAGTTTCAAATATCTTGGTAATATAATAACAGAAGATGGCAGGTGCGAAACAGAAATCAAGAAGAGAATATGATTGGCCAAAACTACATTCAACAACATGAGACAGATACTAACATCTAAACAACTAACTCATAAATTCAAACTAAGAATCATCACATGCTATAAATATTATTCATTATTGTCTGATGTAAAAACATGAACAGTGAACAAGCAATTAGAAGAAAGAATTGAGGCCTTTGAGATGTGGATATATAGAAGAATGGGGCACGTCTCATTGTCGTGGTGTGGAAAGATGAGAAATAGTTGAGTTAGAAAACTTAGTGTACAGCTACAAAATGTGAGAAGGAAATTGGTAACGCGTGTGAACCTGAGTGCACTAAGACAGCCCCTGAGTTGAATTTTATTCATTTTCACTTCTGGTCCAGAACGATAGTTGAAATGGCACACACACTCTCAGCCTCTCGTTAACAAAAAAGGACAGTAAGCGTGCACGCCAGTTAAGTGTTGGATAGTCAAGAAAGGTAATCTGAACAGAGGGTTAATAGATATAATTTATTTATATATATATTGAAAAAAAGAAATGTGGTATTGACAACCAAAAGAAAAGACCAAGTTTGTTCACAACAACATAAGCAAATATTCTGAGTGTTTACACAATTAAAATAAAATGGAGAAATACAAAGTACACAAATAAAAATGGTCTCGCAGACACCTCGCATCTCCACTGTATTCGCTCTACATCTCATTTGGGAAGGCACACCCCACAGGTTAAGAGCCACTGGGATATACAATGTTAGAAACACAAGTAAAGTCAGTAAGTAAAGTCTACATGGATATTGATTAGAAGGGAATGGTACAGATTGGAAATTTGTCACATAACGTTTCACAACTTACCTTTGTCCACCCTTTGTCCAGTGAAGATTAGGTCGTGGAAGACCAATGGCTGTACATTTGATCTGCGCAGATAAACCCCGCTTCTGTCCTATTTTTTTCTGTAGGTGGTACAGAACTGGTGCAACTGGACAAGTAGAAGTGAGAGAGTGAGAGGCTAGGACTTGAGAAAGGGGTAGAGAGCAGGGTTACATATTGAGAGAGGGCCTAGGAGTTGAGATTGGGGCTAGGAGTTGAAAGTTAGGTGTTGAAAAAGCGTAAAATATTAGAGGGTCAGAGAAACAAAGATTGAGAGCTCAACTACAACATTATAATAGATGAGAATGTGACAAAGCAACACATTAATAATTGTTGACTGCTTCCTAGAGAACATCACTGACATATGACATGTCACTAACATCATACTAAAACATAACTGACACATAGCATTATGTCTTTACCCTGTAATATGATAGTATCGCCAAAAATATTTCACAATGCCACTGGCATATGGCATGGCAAAATAACTGACATGTGATATGACAATACAACTGACATAACAATATCAATGACATGTGGCATGACAATATAACTGACACGGGGCATGACAATATCAGTGACACGTGACAGGACAATATCAATGACATGTAACATGCGAATATCACTGACATGTGACAAGCCAATATCACTGACATGTGACATGTCAATATCACTAACATGTGACATAACAATATCACTACCATGTGACATGATAATATCAACATGACAGTTTCACTGACACATGGTATGATAATATCACTGATATGTGACATGACAATATCACTGATACATGATATGACAATATCACTGACACATGACATGACAATATCACTGACATGTGACACAACAATATCACTGACATGTGACACTATAAATAAAGGATAGAACAGCAAAAAGAAAATAATATAAAGATAAAAAAGGATACAAAATAAAAATGAGACTTTAACTGAAGGAGTAAAAACAAGTGCATGTAGAAAAAATAAATCATCAAAACTAAAAATAAACAAACAAAAACCCAGAAAAGTCACATGCACAGCAACAAACAAAAACCCAAGCTTGACTACCCAGTTGAGTACTCACTAGGACCAGTAGCTGTAAATGTTGTTGACTCGATAACTGGGGCAGCAGTTGGTGGTGCTGTGAGATGATAGAATTTGATAATGCTAACATGAAGCCATAACACCTGATTGTGGTAATTTAAAAAAAAAAAATGAGAACAGTTGATTGTGGTGAAAGTTGATTGTCAGAACAAAAGACTGTGGTGACTTGATTGCAAGAACAAAAGACTGTGGTGACTTGATTGTAAGAACAAAAGACTGTGGTTACGTGATTGTAAGAACAAAAGATTGTGGTGACATAGGGAGAGTATATATTATTAGGTAATGTAACATGTAGGGAGACTGAGCACCTATGAGTTTTCCCATAGTGCATTGATATCGATTCTAAACAATATTAACAATGCAAAATGAACTACTAGGACAATTAACGATCACTTGTTAGAGAACGATACTGGAAGCGATACTAGACCATGACTGTTAAAACCCGGCATCAAGAGTAAAACTAGCAAAGATGGGCGCATGAGAGGATGGGTCAGACATGTATACAACCAGCATGCTAAAGGGACAATCAGCATTCATAGCCTTTCGACATATGCTGAGGGAGCTCCAGCACCTATGGGTTTGCCGGTGTGAAATGATGTTGATTCTGAACAACAATACTTATGTAAAATGGGACCACCTGTTTTTTCTTTTAATCTGAGAAATGGGCCAGGTGTAGTTCCCATGGGTCTTTCAGGAGTCAAAGAAAGAATAATCAACTCGTAAGAAGCGACTAACATGAAATAATGCTTGGGGCTGGCAACCTTATCGTGTAAAACAAATTGTCATAGAAACCATCACTGCCAGAACAAATGAATGCTTTGATGGAGGCTTCCTACAAAAGAGTCATCTGTAGTGACGATCACAGGCTCTATAAGGAGCGAACAAGAAAAATGATGAATTCGAAATGGAAAAAAAAAACTGCTTAGTTTGATCTGAGATAAGAACGTCTAAAGGTGGCGGCATGATTGTAAGAACAAATGATTGTAGTGACATGAAATGAGAACATCTAAAAGTGGTGGCGTGATTGTAAGAACAAATAACTGTTGTGATGTGAGATGAGAACATTTAAAGGTGGTGGCTTGATTGTAAGGACAAAAGATTGTGCTGACGTGAAATGAGAACATCTAAAAGTGGTGGCGTGATTGTAAGAACAAATGATTGTGATGACGTGAGATGAGAACATTTAAAGGTGGTGGCTTGATTGTAAAAACAAATTATTGTGATGATGTAAGGATGAGAACATTTAAGATGCTATAAAAAAAAAAAAAAAGAAGCCGGGAAGTGATACTTGTGAGCAGTGTTTAAATTCTAAACCAAATTTTTGTGTTCTGTAAAAATGTATTGTAGAAACAAGAAATAGGTCTTATTCTTCCCTACTAGCTATTTGATGATGAAATTATTACAGGGTCCCTGTTATGAGATCTAGAGATCTAGACGTAACTCTGATAATAATTATGAGGATTCCGGTTGGTCATCTATGCCAAAGCACTGAGTGGCAGTGACTGTACACGTAACTTACCCAAGACTGTCAGTTGAATCTTTCCACGGCCTGTGGGTTTCAGTCCATTGTCGCCCTCACAGATATACTGACCGCTCTGCTCGGTGGAAACAGACCGCAGGGTATATGTATTTCCTTGCCCCAAAGCTAGCGGGGGTTGAGGGAGGGGGAGGGAGAAAGCCATTCAGTTATTGACACATGTATCAGGTATTGGTATTTCCATATTTGGCAGCGGTCGGCACTATTTTGACCAGTACCACGTGTTAAAAACATAGTGCCTACAGGAACTACTTATATTCATAAACAAGACAAGGAGTAAAAGTACATAATCTAATTTTAATCGTAGCAAGTCTAATGGCTAAACTGACACTTGGTACCATTGATCTTTACCCCTAGGAAACTCGATATTACTCCCTCCGGGATAATTTACCCCTAGTTGCCGACCACTGAAATATGGGATATGTTCATGTATTATTTACTCACCGATGTGGAGCACCACATTTTCAGTTCTTATGTTACATATTACAGCTGTATGATCTACACTCATTTAAAACATGACCTGCACACAGACAATGTGATAAAGTATTTCTGACATTCACACATAATTTATTCACAAAACATACACATGGCTACCACATATTATGAATTTCAAACATAGCCAACGCACAATGTGCATTAATATGTAACGTCCACATAGGGTGCTTACACGTATGCAGCATACATATAACGGCAGATAACACTGATATATTTGTAGTTACAAATAAATAAAACCCAAACGTCATCATGTTAACCTTTTAGTTCCCCATGGAGCATAAGCTCTCAACAAATGTATGCCAAGTCTTCCTGTTCCGTGTCTTCAGCGCCAGGCTTTTCAACGTCTTCCTTATCATTTTTATCTCTGTCTTCATTTCTTTTCTCCCTTGTTTTTGGGTCAACCTCTGCACCTCTTATCCTAAGGGTTCCAGAATAAGGACTGCCCTGTAAAGCTATCAGCATGTTTCCTCAGTGTGGATCCTTTCTATCGCCAACTTTGTGTTCTCATTTCTTATTCCACTGGAGCCGCGGTAGCCACAGTGGTTTGTGCACTGGCTTCCTAGCTCGGTGGTCCATAGTTCGATCCTCAGTTGAGGTGGGATTGTTTAAACCGCAAACGGCTCTGGGGTCGACCCAGCCTCATGAATTGAGTACCAGAGCAACTCTGGGAAGGTTAAGGCGACCGGGGTGATGCTGACCACATCACCCATCGTGTGCCGATGGTCGAGAAAATATGGGCCTAACACCATATTCCAAATATGCCTCTGGGCCTAACACCATATTCCAAATATGCCTCAATGGGCGTGTAACGGGATCCTTTTTTTTTTAAACCTTATTCCACTGGCACTTGTCTGGCCCTTGTCATCAATTCTACATTGGTGAACCCTTAGTACTATTTCGATTATTCTATTCTTCGCTATCCCCCATTTATGAAAGTCTAAAATTTGTTTGTTTCTGCTGTTGTCCATGTTTCAGAGCCATACGATAGGACTGGCTTGAAATTTGAGCAGAAGATTCTTACTTTTTGTTGGACTTGATTTCTTTTGATTTCCATATATTACTTACTTAGTTGTTCCCCTTCTACCGTGAGGTGTAGAGGTGATTTCCATATATGTCGTAATGTAATTAAAATACCTTTTGCCTTACGTATCTTTATTTCGATTGGATCGTAGACCCATCCAAATGTGTCTATATTACTGCCAAGATATACATACAATGTACGATTCTACATCTTGCAAGGGTGTTTCTTCAAGTGAAATCCTATTATCTTATTTTCCTGCTTTTCATTTAATTAAATTTGCTTTTTCCCCATGTATTGTTAGACCCGCTTCTTTTATATATCATATAGTGTTTTCATTTTGTCTTGCATCTGGTCACGGCTATGAGACAGAAAAGCCATGTCGTCAGTAACATCTGGATCGTCTATCTGGTTAGTGATGTCCACTGAATTCTATTTCCGTTAGCGGATGTCGACGTTTTCATACCCAAATCTATAGCCAGTAAAAAGAGAAATTGAGACAAGAGGCATCCCTGTCGCATTCCAGTTCTTATTTTAAACGGTTCTGTAATCGTCCTTCATGAAAAATTCTGTATTTCATGTCTTCATACGTTTTCTTTACCGCGTTAATGAGACACCATAACGCCTAATCAGTTTCCAAAGTTATTCTCTGTCAATATTATCAAATGCACCTGCACATCGATGCTTAAAAATATACAACACTCACATAGCAAGTAATCACATATGTGCACCACCACAAATCTGGTACTTTCAAAGACGTCACACCCATTAATTGTGTGCTAACAGTTATAACATTCACATTTTATTTTATTCTTTTTCATTTAGATTACTTTTTATTTTATTTTCCTGTTTTCGTTCACTTGCGCTCGTAATGTGACCTTTTCTTTGTCCTAGCAAGGTATACACTACCTATTTTATATACTCCATTAATCATATCTCTTATGTACGTATAACCTTCTTATTGTATAATTACTACATAGGATAATACTTGTTTTTTTCTTAACGGGGTACTAGCTACTCTGTTCATAATCTATTCTTAGATTTATACAGGTCACACTTACCGTCCTTGACTATTTTTCCATTAACTTTTCTTCGTCTGTGCCAGGTGACATTGGCTGGAGGGCTGGCCTTGAAATTACAAGTCAAGGTCACTAACTCACCACTTGATACTTCCACGCGCTTTCTAAAACTGTCGTCGTGTAAGAGAAGGGGTGCGAACTGAGCAGGAGCTGTATTTTAAAAAAAGTTTTAATTTTATTCAACTTAGTTTCTTCGTTAGTTGCGTCCAAGAAGAACAATCGTGTAATTTTTCTGTTCATTATGACGTGGAAGACGATGATAATTATAAGGGTACAGCGATGACAGAATTGGCATAAACATACACCGAGCAGAGTTAGTGGATCTAAAGAACAAACACAAGCGAATACGTTTCAAAGTTTTCGTGAGTTACTTCTTCGTTCGTCCTGAAAAGGACGTTGGTTATGTGGTGTCTGTTTACATCGGAGCTGCGATATCTGCGCCTTTAGGCCGACACATCCGAACAGCACGACATTTTTGGGGACCGGGTTTGCCTTCCATCTTCGATCCCTACACTCTCAGTCAGACTGCAGTGGTGCAGCCTGTTTCCAGGACCACCATTTCGTGAGGTACATGACAAAAGAAAACCAGGTAAATGAACATGACGTCACTACTGTAAAATCTCTTATAAACATATATTATATTACAGTATGTACATTTTTTTGGTGTACCAATAATCACTAACTCACCCATTCCCTCACATTGTCACTACTCATTCACACGCAACCACACGCAAACTAGACGCTCTCTACGAGCCACCTCAGACAGGGCGAAAAGAAGCATTCATGGCAAGCAGAAGAGAGGCGAAAACATCGAAATGAACAACGCTATCACCTCATGGGCGCATTCCCATAGTCAGATCACCTCATGGGCGCATTCCTATAGTCAGATCACCTCATGGGCGCATTCCCATAGTAAGTTATGCCTGAAGGGGCTATTATTACATATACCCACTAACAAAAGAAACCTGTCAGGTATAGAACCGAACATTTTTCAATGGTAAAATACATATGGGCAAGTTGCCAGGAAGTACGAGTAATTAGTGCACTGAGTGCAAGCCGTAATAATAACCAGTGCGTGCAGCAGGTGCGACACGTGCAGTATGCGTTTTTCGAGTAGCACGTGCGCCACGTATGTGATGTGTGAGTTTTAATTAATGGTTCCTCTGCTTTGGCGATCGCACTTGCCAGAAAACAGCCTTTAGTGTTGTCTGTACCTAAATTTCACCATGCCACGGTTATCTGAAGCACAGCGTAACCAAACCATTGGACAACTGGTTGCAATATCATGCGTTAGTTGCGTTGCTCGCTACTTAGGTGTATGCCGAGACACAATTATGGACTTGCACACACGATGGCACACCACAGGGACACCTCAAGACAGGCCCAAAAGTGGTAGACCAAGGGTAAAATTGTGGCTGAGGATCGTTACATACGGACAGTACACCTGTTCAATCGCTTCCAACATGCTGATGCAACAGCACGTACGTTCCCAGGCGTCAAGACCATCAGTAACTTGACGGTCCTAAGACGCCTTCGAGGAGCAAACATACGTGTTTACAGGGCAGCACAACGGTCACGCCTGCTTCCGCGACACATCGCAGCAAGATGCTAATGGGCCAGGCAGCACCTCGGATGGATTAACAATCAGTGGCGTGCTGTAGTTTGGTCTGATGAATCCAGGTTTCTTCTTGAAAGGCAGGATGGCAGGATTCGGGTGTATCGCAGGAGGGGAGGGGGGGGGGGGGAGAGATATTCTTCTGACTGCATTCATGAGGCAGCCAGTTTCGGCAGAGGAAGCGTTATGGTTTGGGGGGTTATTACCTCTGAGTACAGAACGAACCTTGTCAGAATTGAAGGAACCTTGACCGTCAGTCGCTAAATCCGTGACGTACTACAGCCGCACGCTCTGCCATTCCTTCGCCAACATGGACCGGGACTAATTTACATGCAGGACAATGCCCCGGCTCATAGAGCAGTAGCAGCCCTATACTACCTCAATGCAGCTAATGTTAACATCCTCGACCCTTGGCCAGCTCTGTCCCCTGACTTGAATCCCATTGAACATCTCTGGGAACATGTGGACAGAAGGGTGCGCGCCCTCCATTATCAGCCAGAGACCGTGGACCAGTTGTATGCAACGCTTACTGAGGCATGGTACAACATCCCACAAGACCAGATCAGACGTTTGGTGTTATCCATGAGACGCCGCTGCACTGCATTGGTGCAAGCCCACGGTGGTCACACTCGTTACTGAGTTTGCGATTTTTGTTTTTGACACCCCACTTCTTTAAGATACGACCACGTGGCATTCGATTACCACATTGTTGTTTTGTAACCTAATTTCTTTCAGGACATAAATTCCTTATCCAACTGCCATCACTTTCTCGATGCACATTTACTAACAATAAAATACAAGTGATATATATGATAAATATCAAAACATAACGAAAGATTAATAAAGTGATGCCGAAACGAATACAGACACATACAACTAAATATAATCCTAAATCGACATTTACATTTATTACTAGCATTTCAACATTTTTATTTACTTTTTCCACGATTTCTTACGGAACTCCTTGAGGATGAAGTGTGGAACCAGAGGGCTCCACGGAACAGTGGTTGAGATACACTGCATGAGATTATAAAATAACTTCTATCCGTCGTTCAGGGCAGTGAACAGCATGCTGGAATCTGTAGGTTCGAGAGGGGATTACATACATACCACATGCTATGGTTTACCCATAATCTGTACAAGGTGTTTGCGTTTTCAGATGTGTACACCCTATACATAATTTCTGTACAGGTTTTCTAACCCATTCCCCTTATTACGGTGTCTCAGAGTTCTTTTATTAGGTCATATTGAACACAGGATTTCTCAGTCTTTTAGTGATAATTAAGCACATAAATAGACTAAATGATGACACCATCACATTATTTTTACAGTGTAAAATAAACTCAGACATTTATTGTTTGGGTTTTAAAATAAGTGAAGACCTGCTTTAAAAGGCTAAGTCCCCGTGCCTCATTTATAATGCAGTCCACTGTAATTGAAAATATTTTTACATGAATTAACTCTTTTTATATGTTTTTTTTCAGTCTGTGTACAGGTTTTGTGGGTCTTTGTACAGGGTTTTGGATTTTTTGTACAGGTTCTTCATCTCCGAGGTGTGGCATGTATGGGATTACAGTAATGCAATCTTTGGTAATGAAGAGATTGGAATATTGATGCTGTTTGTTACTGGAAGAGTGTGGCCCAAGCGTTTCTTCGTTTATAGTGATATTTGTTTTCATCTCATTTATGTATAAACATCGCATTCCTCATTTGCATTGATGGACAAAAGAGCAGAGGTTTTTATCATACTTGTTCAGAGTTGGTTCATGTGGCACTTGCTATATTGAGCTGCATTTGTGTAGTTACACACCACGAACAACTAGTACCACCACACTTTCATGCATTATCCTTTTATGCTTGTGTAGCATGTCATCAGTAATTTTACACGAAGCTATTATGCCTTGTGACATTAGCTCAAATTCTTCCCATGTGATTGGAAACTTCTTTTCCGCAAAAAAATATCTCTCGATTCACTTGTGATTTTCGGTCTTCTTTTATTTCATTTTGAAGATTCCAGAACAAGGACTAAGATGTAAAGCTATATACTGTACTGATATCCTATATGCGTGTCTTATTAAATGAGAGCGTCTTCTCATCACCTGGTATTTGTCAGGTTTTGTCCGCTGTTAAAAAGCACCATTAACAGACTTATGGTCAAACTCACCCACCCACTCACTCACTCACTCACTTGCGTTTTTCAGCAGTACAGTCCGTGTTAGAACAGGCTGGGAGTTAATGATGCACGTGTACAGGCCAAAGTCAGCTTTACGGACATTCTTGATCTGCAGACTCCACTCTGGCTGAGTATCGTGGATGACGGTCAGTCTGCGATCACCACTGTAAACTTTCTTTCTGAGAGTCAGAATATCATTCTGACTATTCTTCCATAGAACCTGAAACAGAATGCATCATTCGTCTAGTTGTGAATACACTATCGACTGTTTAAATCTAGCATTAGTACAATTCCTTTTTTCTACCTTGAGGTACTAAATAATATGTATTTAAACAGTTTTTTAAATAAAGCCTATTAAACCCTTCCTTTTTTTCCTTTCACATTTCAAATCTCTAAGGAGCTATGACCTTCAACAAACTTATGCCAAGTCTTCCTGTCCCGTGCTTTCAGGTCAAGGTCTTTCCGTAGTTTACTGTTCGTAGAAAAGGAACTAAACTAGATTTACATTAAATTACAGTACCTATAAAAAAAAAACTAAATGGTAAATGGGTACCTGAGTCTGCTCTTGGATTAAGGACGGCAAATGCAGCAATGAAAGACAATGGTCACGCCAGCTCATAAACAAAAGTTGGACCTAGTGGGGCGAAGATTCTAACACTTTATTTCTCTACCACAGTATCTGCTACGCGACGACCTTCACCTTCACAACAACAATAAAAATCAGCTGAAGCAGCATGATCAGTAAGTGCCGTGTCAGGTGGCGCTGGCGTTTATTTCTCTCCGCCACCTGTTGTCTCACCTTACCAAAGAGTTTCTGACTTGGTGACTTCCTCCTACGCTACGCTGTCAGTCTCCTTCATATTCCCATTGTCGTCTTAGTGGAGCATGGGGCCACCACATCAGGTGACATTTTTACAGGAAGTCGTTTCAATGCATCTATGTCATTCTCCTGTTTTTTTAACAATTCTAGTAAGGCTTTTTAAACAATTATGAGTAGTACTTTGTAGGGTTTACAGTATCTAACACTTCAATCCCTAAATAAAAAAATTAGCAATAAGATTTCTAATACTGTAAAATATTTATAAGTTTCTTGATTTTATTAAATGATATAGTCCATTTCAAAGCTAGACAACTCGAAAGATGTTATTCTTCCTGACATATAGAGAACCCAGTAAGAAACTGTTCAGATGTGAGTATAGAAGTTGAACCACTCGCTAAACTGTCCTGAATATACGTCACATGACACCACTTACCACCATGAATGTTTTCCACACGACACAGCATACCAAAAAGTCAACAACATTTTCTAAATAACATAACTTACCAAAATGTGTTAAATATCTTCTAAATCGCACAATTTATCTAACTGTTTTCTATATGGTTTAATTTAACAAAATGTCCTGGATGTTTTCTATATGGTATAATTTACCAAAATGTCCTTGATGCTTTCTATATGGTATAATTTACCAAGATGTCCTGGATGTTTTCTATATGGTATAATTTACCAAAATGTCCTGAATGTTTTCTATATGGTATAATTTACCAAAATGTCCTTGGTGTTTTCTAAATGGCACAACATACCAAAATGTGTTGAATGTTTTCCACATGACACCAAATTTGTCAAAGAGTATTATCCTGACTATACAACTAACCAAAAGCTCCCGAATAATCTCTAAAAGACATTTATCTATCTTCCCTGAATATTCTCCCAATGACATCACTTACCAACCTGTTGTAAACATTCTCCTAATGACACCACTTACCAGCCTTCCCTGAATCTTCTCCAAATGACATCACTTACCACCATGTTGGTCTGAAGGTTCTCTACACGGCACGGTAACAGCACTGTGTTTCCAACTTCTGCTGAAATTTCTGTTGCCGATGGAAGCAGGTACGTATTACTAGTTCCTGTGTGAATAATTTCACGTGATAAAGACAATAAATATGAGAAAGAATAGAAACTATGACGCACTGACAACAGCAAACAAAAATAATAATAATCATAATTATAAAATATATCATATCAATATATCGTTGTAAAGAGAAATATACCAAAAAAAAAAAAAAAAAAAAGAACAATTTTTAATATTAAGATTTTCTGTAAGGGCAGCTAACACACAGAACATGATATTAAAACTGCCGGGGGTCATTAAAAATTTTAAATCAGATTTTTACAAGATGTAGCAAAATTAAATAAATTGAAGCTTTCAAACGCAAATGGACAGGCCGATTTGATTAAAAACAAATCTAATGTAATGTCATAAATATTTATGGTATTTATGCCACCATTGAAAAAAAAAAAGTTTAAACCTAGTCCATTTTACCGACGCTCATAAATGAGTGTTTACGGTAGAAAAGTATAATCGAAATAGTATAACAAGATGACTAATGTTTTACTGATGACAAATACCGGTAGAGCAAGAGATGACAAGAAGACTCTGAAGTTGGATAAGACACACACTGAGAAAAAAACCTGTTATTAGAATCACAAGGCGGTCTTTGATCTGGAATCCACAAAGTAAGAGAGACAGAGGGAGATTTAAAACATTCACGGAGAAGTGAACTAGAAAACAGACATGAAAGTGATAAAGGAGACATGAAAATACCTTGAGCGGATGGCACAGGACATAAACACTTGGCATGAATTTGTAGAAGGGCTATGCTCCTTATGAAACTGGCGGGGAATGATGATGTTACAAACACTCATATTACGGGTATTCACTAATTCAATCATACATTTATACAATTATGTAATATACTCATTTAAACACCATACTCATTAAGTCACTTTTTTCTCAATAAGCCATCGTTTGTATGGGAAGACAAGATTTAGTACCAAACAGGCCTGTGTTGGGATACAGAGGACAATCTATACTAAAACAAGTGGATATGAATCACACATACCTCAAAGCAGCAATTAATTAGTTTAGCCAGACAAGTACTTGGTTGGAACCCACATACGAAAAGTAGAAGGAGAAAGCCAAAGGAAACCTGCAGACGAACGGCAGGATAGCTAAGCAACAAGAGCATCATAACCAAAGCCAAAGAAGATCTCCCCAAATAGACTTTGGTGGCGAGCAACAACTACATCACGTGTTCCACGGAGTTCAAACAAGATTTACGATGGTGACGTAGTCATTCTTACAATAGCCCACTCACTCAGAGCCCGTCTTGTAGTATTTGGCGCCAGGGCAAGGGGTTTGACATGCGCTTCCCCCCCCCCCCCCCCCCCGCCCCCCCGCCCCCGAACTTCTAAGCCGTGAAAACAACGAATATAACTAAAAAAGAAAGTTAAAAATCTGGTTTTTGTTTTCTTGTTAAAGATTTACATTGCTTGCTAGACCTGGGCAAAGTATTGCACAGCTAAACACGTCGGACTTCTTGGGGAAAATAAAAATTTATTTTTCTCCTTTGCTCCGGCACCCCCTTGCCCTTACAGCCCAGGGCGTCCGGCCTGCTGTCCGGCCCTAAGACCGGCTGTGGACTCATATTTACTTACTAGTTTGCATTTTCTAATATTCAATCCCGCAAATTCAATCATTCAATGTCGTACACTCATCAGTCACTCAGATTCATTCATTCACACTCGTTGAATTACTCATTCATTCTAACAGAATCGGTAATTCACTAAAACATACTCACATTTTCATCAATTCTCGCTCTCTCACGTATTCAACAATTAAGCACGTATTTACACTCACTCAGTCGCAATGACGAATTCATTGATTACCGGAAATATTCACTTACCCATACATACAAGTATTGACTCTTGCTCTGATTACTCACTCACTCATTCAATCACTCACGCATTCACTCACCCATCCACTCACTCACTAATCCACTCACGCACTCACTCACTCACTGACACACGCTTGCACACACATCATCAGGAAAAGGATTATAAAAAGGAAAAATTCTTCCGACAAAATCAGATTTTCCCAAGCCCGGAAGCCGAGATTTTTGCAGCTGAGTTACAAGAAACGGAAAAATCTGCCCTGCTAAAGGGCCTCTTGTGGAAGATGTGTGTGACATTCTTTCAGGTCAAGACGGGTTAATCTTCTCAGCGTATTTTTATTTATTTAATTTTTAAATCATGAAATATCAATACTGCAGAAGTACCTGTGACACTTTCGACATTTGGAATATGCGGGAATGATGGCAGTTCATTAACTCATTTTAAACCATACCCTTTAGCTCCATGCGGAGAATAGGTCGTCAACAAATTCACAAGTCTTTCTATGTGTCAAGTCTTCCTATGTGTCAAGTCTTCCTATGTGTCAAGTCTTCCTATGTGTCAAGTCTTCCTATCCTGTGCCACCCATTCAGCGTCTTTTAATGTCTTCTTCATCCTTGTTAAGCATATCTCCAATACTCATCTCTTTGTTTTTTTGGATTTCCTTCTATTTCTGTTCCCATGGGTATTGCAGAATAAGGACTGAAATGTAATGGTATCAGATAGTTTCCAAATGTGCATCATATCCAACAGTTATAATTAGAGTCACATAAAATACGATTTAGTAAAGTTCGGGACCTAAGACGCTTCAAAAGTGGAATGCAGTCAGCGACCCATAGCTGACTCCTTGCGTCAGGGTCAGCGAACCAGAGCTGACCAAGACCAGTGGCGTATCCTGGTAATGCGAGCTAGGCGTGCTGCTACTTAAAATGAATATGTACGCCTACTATTTAACTTCTTCCCCTCTTAATTTAAAAACCAACTATATTCAATTACGCAACGATAGTTATTAGGGGTATATGTCAATTATCTCCGAAATACTAATTAACTTACAACTTGAAACTCACTGTCACTGTAATAATCTGCATTCCCGGCAACTAACAAAAATTAATCACAAAAAACACTGGACGGACACAGCCGATTTTTACAACTCGAGAGCTGCAAGACCACCGCACGCATGTTCGTACTGTATTGACGTATCTGGTCATGACCCCGATCCACACAAACCAGTCTTCAAACGTAAAACCGAAAGGTGCAGCACGCATAGTGACGGAATTACCCGAGAAACTTAGGGCGATTGCTACCAACTATAAAAACTGCACTATAAAACGCGTCTGGGAAACTGAAACTAGATATACTCGTAGATTCTATGCGGGGAAATCCGTTATCCTGATGCGTGCGTTCCGAAAGCAGAACATTATAAGAGAAATATTTTATAGAATAATACATTAAATTTTTATTTTCCTTCGGGCATAGGTGTGCGCAGCACGCACAGCACACATAGAGAATACGCCACTGACCAAGACCCTACTCCAAGTGGTGGTCCTGGAAACAGGCTGCATCACTGCAGTCTGGCTCAGAGAGTAGGGATCGAAGTGGGAAGGTAAACCCGGTCCTAAAAAATGCCGTGCCGAAGTCGGATGTGTCGGACCGAAAGGCGCAGATATCGCAGATTTGCTGTAAACGGCGACACAACGCAACCAACGTCCTTTTCAGGACTAACGCAGAAGATGAAGTAAAGTTCAATTCTTGTGGTTTATGTAATGTTTGTAATGTTCCTCGCTAAAACAAATTTACATTATCTAGCTACTGCTTCTCCGCAATCTTCAGCAAAAAAAAAAAAAAAAAAACAAACCCAGTAATCTTCAGCTGAAATACTTATCAGTAATCGTCAGCTCATAATATTATAAACTACACTCTTTCTTCTTCTGATGTCGTAGCGATGGCGTAGCTCAACAACTTCTTGTCTTCAGTACTTGTTTGTTGTTTATTTCTTTCCGTGCCAGTATGTCAAACTGTCCATTATCTTCTATCTTTGTCGTTCTTTATCTATTTTCCTGTCAATCTCCTGTTGTCACGAAATATTCTAGCTTTCTTCTTCTCATAACAATCCCATACAAAGTGGACTGCTTCCTTCTAAAATGAGAAATAAACTTCCTTTGCTCCTTGGCCTCTATCAGAAAATCCTCAATACTCTTCTTGGCAATCCATGGTATTTTTAACATTCGTCTGCAAAACTATACCTCTGTGCTTCTAGTGCTTTTCCTACTTATTTTTTTTTAAATATTGTCCACGATTCACTTCCGTATGTCAGGATTGGTTTAATATAACGCTCAGGACAAAAATAATATAAACTATAGTTCTTAGTATAAACTATACAACCAGGGTAAATAGGTACACAACATGCAACTGAACACGTGCATACCCGGAAACGGCAGTGCACGCTATCAGGTCATCTTAACCACTCCACTTGTATTTTTTGTAATTTAAAACTGGTTATAATTTGCTGTATATATGAAGGATATTCTGCTTTTTTAAAATCTATAAAAATGTACATAAGAACTCTGTTCTTAAAAAATATCTAGGCCTATTAGATAAGAGTAATGTGCATATAATGTATTCGTACACCACTCTCTAAATCCAGTATATTTCACTCAACATTCACATAACTCATTCAAGCACCGCTGCAAATCGTCATCTTAAAGGATGCCGACGGCAAGGCACCTCATGCACTTCTGCAGTGGTTTTTGTGTAACAATTTATTTTACATGGTGACTTTCTAGCCCCTCCACAAACTTCACACCTGTTGTTTCTGGCGACATGCTTAACGGCGCAGAGGTTCTGATTTTTCTTTGTTTTCTCAGACTACGTGTTATTAATAATCATGACTGTTGAGAGATAGCCCACGGTGGCTGAAGCGCTGGGATTACTCAGATAGACAGAAGAACAAATACTGTTGGTGTAGATTTCATGTGGAAGCATTGAATGTGCCGGAGGTATATCCTAGATTAAGTGATACAGTAAAGTTCACGTTGATGGTATAGAATATAGGCGAAGATATACTGTTCTTTATATACATGGGACTTAGTGCTGAAAAATTATAATCAGAGATAATAGACATGAAGCATGTGGAATTTGAATGAATTTGATTACGTCACACGAGCATAGGCTAGTTTTGTTTATATGAATGGATGTCCCACAATGAATTTTTTTTTATAGTATGCATTGGTACGAGGGACAGAAAAATAATTCGTATCATCAGGAAGGACATTATTATTATGGCATGCTGTTTTCCCTGCCTGGGGTATGTTATACATTTATAACACATTTCATTACAGAATTAATGGATTTTCCTCCAAGAGTCAGTCATCCTTTATTTGTTTTGAACCCATGTCTTGCCACGTCACGAGCTGTCATTAATATTCGTTGAAGTTTTACCCTAGACTAAATTGGTCCTTAACAATGACTATGCATTATTAATTATTCTGACTAGGTATTATTAATCGTCCTGCTTATGTAATATTGATCATTCTGGCTACGTTTTAATAATCATCCTGACAATGTATTAATTATTCTGACCTACGTAATATTAATCATCATGATTATCCAAAATTAACCATTATGATTACGTATCATTAATCATCGTGACCACGTATTATCAAGTTCTAAAGTTTCAGTTAATAGAAAGAACTTATGAGAAATATTCACCTGCTTGTATGTTGAGTGTGAGCGTTTCGGCCAGATACACTTGTCCGCTGACGCGACACTGGTACTCGCCAGCGTCCTCCAGTTTTATCTTCTTGATAGTGAGGATAGACTTGTTCTCTATGACGTCAATCTTGTACTTCTGGAGAGGGTTGAACTTCGTGCTGCCCACCGAGATGGGATATGGGTCAGATACCTTGCTCCATATGATCTGCTTGAAAGAGAAATAGGGTACAGTTGTTATCTTTAAGTTATTGGTACCAGATATGAACTGTCCCCTGTTGTTCACGGGGGCAACACACCAGATATGATCTGTCCCCTGTTGTTCACGGGGGGCACCACACCAGATATGATCTGTCCCCTGTTGTTCACGGGGGCACCACACCAGATATGATCTGTCCCCTGTTGTTCACGGGGTCACCACACCAGATATGATCTGTCCCCTGTTGTTCACGGGGGTCTCTGATGAGACAAATAAAGAATGAACTATTGTTCCCTCAGGCATGTCGTAGGAGGCTACTACTAGAAGGTTTGCATGTGGCTGGCAACTTAGCCATAAAAACATATTGCCACAGAAACCACAGCTGCATGAGCACATTAATGCTTTGTTGCATGCTTCTTGCAAGAGCACTGGCTGCAGGGATGGCACCAATCTCCATAAGGAGCCAAAAGAGACATGAAGAGGATACAGAGTCTAGGACCTAATTTGCAACATTGCACATTTCTGTCATCAAATATTTCTTGATCACTCACTATACAGAATATTACAATCATCAAGTACAGCAATCCCCCTGTCTTACGCTGTTCGATTAGCGCTTTTTCGATGTAACGCTGTTTCTATTTTATGTCAAATGCACATTATACGCTGAAAACATTCGATCTTACGCCGTGCGCTAAATTCGATGGGAGGCAGGAATATAACTTTCACATGCTCATCAAGTTCATTTGGGGTGGCGGGATAGACAAGAAGCATTGTCATTATTAGAATAATTTAAAAAGTGGATAAAGGATCCCATTGGGGCTTATTGAGAATATGGTGTTAGACCTATATATTCTTGACCATGCGGCACACTAGGGTTGATGTAGTCAGCATCACGCCGACCACCTTTAACCTTCCCAGAGTTGCTCTGGTACCCAATTCATGAGGTTGGGTAGACCCTGGGGCCGTTTGCGGTCTAAAAAATATCCCACCTCAACTGGAGATCGAACCATGGACCATTGATCTCGGAAACTAGTGCACTAACCACTGCGCCACCACGGCTCTAGCATAATGAAGCATGGCCCCAAAATGGAATGCGTCTATGGTAATCTGAAACACACAACATGATCGTAATTGCTACAAGGTGCTACATGAAGAGACAAAGAAGGTGGCAAAGCAAATCAAGTTTGATATTTTTTTTAAAGTCTCCTCAAATGTCATTTACCAAATGTCATTCACCAAATGTCATTCACCAAATAGCCGTGCCTTATACGTCTGTAGACAGAAAAACTTTTTCAACACCTACAGAACCTTCTGCTAACCAGTCGTCTGACTACAATACAGCTCTCACAGTTGTCACAACTGTAGAAACAAGCGACAGAAGTAGCAGCGATTTAAATTCTATAATATTTTATATATATATTTTTGTAAGTACAACACGCACATAATATTTCCTTAGCGTTCAATATTTCTTAAAATTATAGGTAGCTAATAAATGTTGTTAACTTTGTTGTTTTTATTTTTATCACTTTTTACTTAATTTAGTACAATTTTATGGACCTTGGTAACGAATTAATTTGATATCTTTTAATTCCTATGGGAAATCAATTTTCGTGTAGCGCTCGATTGCTCAAGAACGAATTTACAACATTAAGCGGGGGATTAACCGTATCGTATATAGAGTCATTCATTATTAACGACATATAATCTTTCTTTTTATTACGCCGATTGTTATCCTCATGAGACGCAGGGAGTTTAATAGACGCTTCTAGATTTGTTCAATAGCCAGTTGTTACGGTTAAGCTGTTTTTTTTTTTTTTTTTTATATGAAAATTATTCCATCGATCAATTTCCGTGGTCTCCACAATGCACCTGTAACGACGTGGTGTAGCGTACAAACATGAGATACTCATTGGTCATTTTCCTGAAACTACTTCACCATAGATTTGCCTAGGTGGCGTGGTAGAAATTCAGGGAGCAAACGGAAAAAGCAGATACATCACGGCTGTCTCTCGCTTTGACTTTGTTATTCGTATGCGTTTTTCTAGAGTGTTATACGACGCAGGCATTTTAAATACACAGTGACAATCGGACCATATGACGGATAGAGTGATAGATGACTAAGGGCGAGGGTAACAACTGCATCAAGCCTCCTTGCACGAAGCACGTCCCAAAACATTAATGTGCTCTGTCTTCAGTGGTTTCCGTAGCAATTTATTTTGCACGATGAGTTTGCCAGCTCCAAACGCCACATCATATAAGTCCAAACTCAACATGATATAAGTCGCCTTGTACGACATGCCTGAGGTAGCAGTAGGTCTATCCTTTCTTTATGGCTTCGGTGACCCTTCGGTGACTACACGGGACATTTTTGTTATTTACCTTCAGAAAACTGGAGATTACACCTGCCGGGGTAGTAATAGCCCCCTTCAGTCATCACTGACTATGAAAATACGCCCCTGAGGTAATAGACCTCAGTCGTTTTTTTCTTCTGGTGTTCCTTTCGGCGTGTTCTTTTCTCTTCTGCTTGGTGTAAGCGCTTCTTTTCACCCAATCTGAGGTGGCACCGTAGGGAGCATTGCCACTTAGTGCCATCGGCAGCTTAATCCTCCTAGGAAGCTGGATTATGTCCAGCACTTCATGTTTCCTTTGCATACATCTTTGAACCTCAGCTGCGGTCGCTCGGCTGTTCTTTTCCCATCTGCCAGAGTTCCGTAGAAGATATCTTTAGGGATGTGACCATCTTTCATGCGGCGGACATGGCCAAGCCAGCATAGTGTATACATGTTTTGAAGCCAGCGCGTGACAGACCCTCGATATTGCTCACTTTGTCCTTCCACGAATTACCAACCGATGTGATTAACCTCTAGCTGTCGACCACTGTGGTGAAGAGAGATAACCACCTACGTCGCTCAACGGAGCACTAGAAGGTAAAGAAGAATATTTCTATGCTAGACGTTTTTTGGAGGTCTTGTATGGATGAAGGCTGATCAACCAGCAGCACGGGCACACAACATGAAAACAGAAGAGACACTTTACAGCGGACGAACCAGAAAAGAAAAACGTCACGGAGATGATAAGCATGTGAACGAAAAACAGCATGACAGCACAATACACCTCATTATTCTTTTCAGCCATCGCGACCAAGCAAGTTGTAAGTTATTCTTCTCAGTCATCACTTCCCAACAAGTTGTAGGTTATTCTTCTCAGTCATCACTTCCCAACAAGTTGTAAGTTATTCTTCTGAGCCATCACTTCTCAACAAGTTGTAAGTTAATCTTCTCAGCCATCACTTCCCAACAAGTTGTAAGTTAATCTTCTCAGCCATCACTTCCCAACAAGTTGTAGATTATTCTTCTCAACCATCACTTCCAACAAGTTGTAAGTCTCTTGCCGTTTGAGCTGCCGAAGTAACGTTACAGTGCCTGAGTAATGCTGCTAGGAGGTACTCAGTAATACTGACCTCTTGTACTTGTGTTTTTGTTTCTTTGTCAAGTCTGACTAAAATACGGACATACCTCTTTGTTGGAACGATATATACTAGAAAGATAGGTTTTATATCAAGACTGGTAACTAAACTACATCGCTGTAAGTGAGGAAGAAGCAAAGCGAGATGCACAGACAACAGCCTATTAAAACTTTTACAGACACATGTGATATCATGGACTTTGTCTTCTTCAAGTACCATGCCTGATGGAGGAAGGACGTACGTCTTTCCAAAATCTTCAGTGCTGTTTTTAAATTTTACTGTTGACATCTTTCCGTGTCATGACGTCAAACTGTCTAGTATCTTCTCTCTGTGCCGTCCTCTGTTTTCTTCAATCTTTCCGGTTGTCACAATATATTCCAACTTTATTCTTCTCATAACATATCTGAAGACAGTAGATTGCTACCTTCTAACATCCGAAGACAGTGAATTGCTACCTTCTGACATCCGAAGACAGTGAATTGCTACCTTCTAACATCCGAAGACAATGAATTGCTACCTTCTAACATCCGAAGACAGTGGATTGCTACTTTCTAACATCCGAAGACAGTAGATTGCTACTTTCTAACATCCGAAGACAGTAGATTGCTACCTTCTAACATCCGAAGATAGTAGATTGCTACTTTCTAACATCCGAAGACAGTAGATTGCTACTTTCTAACATCCGAAGATAGTGGATTGCTACTTTCTAACATCCTAAGAGAGTAGATTGCTACTTTCTAACATCCGAAGACAGTAGATTGCTACCTTCTTACATCCGAAGACAGTAGGTTGCTACCTTCTGGGAGTCGCGCTGGTGTAATGGTTACCACATTGCGCTGGCGATCGGGTGATCCAGATTCGAGCCCTGGCGAGACATTTGAAGAAGTGTCGTCGACTGAGACTTGGACTGGAATAATTCGAGCCCTGGCGAAGACATTTGAAAGAGTGTCGTCGACCAGGGACTGGAATAACCTGAACGGCTCCTGAGCCGACCCAGCTCTAATGGGTACCTCCGAAATCGGCAAGTATCTGCCTGAACGGCGAGAGAACTCCTGTCATTGTATAGGGAAAAAAGGGATACTCACGTAAAATCAGTCTCAGGTTAGACATATTAACCGGAGATTTCGACTCGAGTAATAGCCGGCGTACGTTAAAAAAAAAAAAAGCTACCTTCTAACATCCAAGACAGTGGATTGCTTTCGTTTAACATGAGGAATAAGCTGCTTTTGCTGACTGGCTTCTTTCAGGATATACTTATTACTTGTTTGTTCACTGGCTTCTTTCAGGATATACTTATTACTCTTTTGCTCACTGGCTTCTTTCAGGATATACTTATTACTCTTTTGCTCACTGGCTTCTTTCAGGATATACTTATTACTTGTTTGTTCACTGGCTTCTTTCAGGATATACTTATTACTCTTTTGCTCACTGGCTTCTTTCAGGATATACTTATTACTTGTTTGTTCACTGGCTTCTTTCAGGATATACTTATTACTTGTTTGTTCACTGGCTTCTTTCAGGATATACTTATTACTCTTTTGCTCACTGGCTTCTTTCAGGATATACTTATTACTTGTTTGTTCACTGGCTTCTTTCAGGATATACTTATTACTTGTTTGTTCACTGGCTTCTTTCAGGATATACTTATTACTTGTTTGTTCACTGGCTTCTTTCAGGATATACTTATTACTTGTTTGTTCACTGGCTTCTTTCAGGATATACTTATTACTCTTTTGTTCACTGGCTTCTTTCAGGATATACTTATTACTTGTTTGTTCACTGGCTTCTTTCAGGATATACTTATTACTCTTTTGCTCACTGGCTTCTTTCAGGATATACTTATTACTTGTTTGTTCACTGTCTGTAAAATCACATCTTTTTGGCTTCCAGAAATGTTCTGCTTGTTTACTAATTGTCCACGACTCACTTCCTTTTATCAGGGCTGGCTCAACACAACACTGTTAAACTCACGTTCTTACTTCCGTGACAAAGTTTTGTTGCATAAAACACTTTCCATTTTACTGAACGCCATCTTATTCTACCATCACGACACGAGGCTGAAATCGTTACCCACCCCGTACTGCCACCCTGAGATGCAATGACGGCACTTGAACTAATCTGATCACGCTTTCCATCCTTTTGCATAAACACTGCCCAAATAATTGAATTTCTTCTTTCTTTTTATTGATTATCTGTTTGTATGCAGAGGTGCTTTATTCCGGGTGATCATGATTGCCTCCGTTAACATTGTCATAATCTTCCTATAATTTTTATTATTAAGTCCTTGTATACTGTTATTTCAGCTTTCATATTTTCTTGTTGCCGTTTCTCATCGTCATGTTTCAAGAATTGGCCATCTGCCAAAAATGACTAATTTGTTTCTAGCCTTGTTCCCGGGGGTCTGTGAGCAGACAAAGAAGGAATGAGGTTACTGCACCTCCAGGCATGTCGTATGAAAGGACTGACATGAGGTTGTGCCTGGGGCTGACAACGCGGTGATGTAAAACACATTTCTACAGAAACCCCCTCTTAAATAGCACATGATTACTTTGGTACAATCTTCCTGCAAGGGTTTCAGCTGTAACAGTGGCTCCATGCTCCACAGGGAATGAAAAGGAAAACGATGAACGATAATGATAATGATGTTTTCACTGTTTATGTGGAAATAACCTGTTTGGTTTCATCGATAAAATGATGAACAGCCGTGGTAACATTGGTGGTAGGATAGCCGTGGTAACATTGGTGGTAGGTAACATTGGTGGCTGGACAGCGGTGGTAACATTGGTGGCTGGACAGCCGTGGTAACATTGGTGGTAGGACAGCCGTGGTAACATTGGTGGCTGGACAGCGGTGGTAACATTGGTGGTAGGACAGCCGTGGTAACATTGGTGGCTGGACAGCGGTGGTAACATTGGTGGCTGGACAGCGGTGGTAACATTGGTGGCTGGAAGACGGTGGTAACATTGGTGGCTGGACAGCCGTGATAACATTGGTGGCTGGACAGCCGTGATAACATTGGTGGCAGGTCAGCGGTGGTAACATTGGTGGCTGGACAGCGGTGGTAACATTGGTGGCTGGACAGCGGTGGTAACATTGGTGGCTGGACAGCGGTGGTAACATTGGTGGCTGGACAGCGGTGGTAACATTGGTGGCTGGACAGCGGTGGTAACATTGGTGGCTGGACAGCGGTGGTAACATTGGTGGCTGGACAGCAGTGGTAACATTGGTGGCTGGACAGCGGTGGTAACATTGGTGGCTGGACAGCGGTGGTAACATTGGTGGCAGGACAGCGGTGGTAACATTGGTGGCAGGACAGCGGTGGTAACATTGGTGGCAGGACAGCGGTGGTAACATTGGTGGCAGGACAGCGGTGGTAACATTGGTGGCAGGACAGCGGTGGCAACATTGGTGGCAGGACAGCGGTGGTAACATTGGTGGCAGGACAGCGGTGGTAACATTGGTGGCAGGACAGCGGTGGTAACATTGGTGGCAGGACAGTGGAGGTAACATTGGTGGTAGGACAGCGGTGGTAACATTGTTGGTAGGATAGTGGTGGCAACATTGTTGGTAGGACAGCGGTTGTAATATTAGTGGTAGGGTAGCGGAGGTAACATTGGTGGCAGGACAGCGGTGGTAACATTGGTGGCAGGACAGCGGTGGTAATATTGGTGGCAGGACAGCCGTGGTAACACTGTTGGTAGGACAGCGGTGGTAATACTGATGGCAGAACAGCGGAAGTAACATTGGTGGCAGGACAGCGATGGTAACATTGTTGGTAGGACAGCGGTGGCAATATTGGTGGCAGGACAGCGGTGGTAACATTTGTGGCAGGACAGCGGTGGTAACATTGGTGGTAACATTGGTGGCAGGACAGCGGTGGTAATATTGGTGGCAGGACAGCGGAGGTAACATTGTTGGCAGGACAGCGGTGGTAACATTGTTGGCAGGACAGCCATGGTAGCATTGGTGGCAGGGCAACTATGGTAACATTGGTGACAGGACAGTCGAGGTATCATTGGTGACAGGTCAATATGGTAACATTGATGACAGTCCAGCCCTGGTAACAGTGGTGGCAGCCCAGCCATGGCAACATTAGGACAAGTCAGCATGGTAACATTTGTGACAGGACAACCGTGATAACATTGGTGGCAGAACAGCCGTGGTAACATTGGTGGTAGAAAAGCCATGTTTCACTACTGTTAACTATCAACCATTCTGTCGTTCCATCTTTTGATAACACTGCAATTTTTGTACTTTTGTTGATATTGTTCTGAGTATAGTGGCAACTAGAGGTGGGCAAATCGACACACTCCGCTGTTTCGAGACATTCGACTCAGTGATTTAAACTGTGTCGACACACTGTTTCGACACAACGGCACGACGGCACTTTTGCCCGTATCGGGGAGAAGTCTCTAATAGACAGTATACATGAACTGTGTGAGACAATACCTGAACCAAAAGGAATAACAGTATTTGGTGCGGCTTGCATGCCGTTTTTCCTTGCGCGCTACTGGCGTGTGTGAAAATCTATGGCGTTTCGTGTGACCACAATTCAATATTTTTACACAAGTCTTCATTATGATGAAATAAAACGGAGATATGATGATAGCTGCAGTATATGTGAAAATAATAAAAAACAACAATAATAATAACAGTAATAATAACACATGATATCAAACTAGAGTAAGCTAGTTTTGGTAGACAATGATTCAAATCCACACCGAGTACACAGATATCAGCAGAGCTAATAAAGTGTCAATTACATTTATACGAACACACGGACACTTTCAACTTTAACGTAGTGCCTAAAACATTGACAACTGCAGCACTGACACAATTTCCAGTGTCTATAACTTCTCAGCAAAAATAATATCACTTGTAAAATCAAGTCATCATAACATATCCCTGAAAAATATGACATGTTTGATATTCCATACTAATGTTCCGAACGGTTGACTCAAATTTTACAAAGACCCACGGAAGGTGCGACAGTGAGACAGTGTGTCTCTGCAAAACAGCGAGGCAGACAGGGACTGAAACTGTTTCGATACAACAAGCAGGCTGTGTGTCGAATCTTTCGGACTCAACGCTGTTTCGAAGCATTGTTTCGACACACACACACACAGAGTAGCCATCTCTAGTGGCAACTACCCATGTTTTCAAGGTATATTTAGTATTGTCTAGTGTCCTCGTCTGGTGTTCTTGCTTTTACCATGAGTTTCGACCAATTACCTATTTTCATCAGTTATTTACTTACTAGCAATAACCCGTCAACATTGAATAAATAAATTATAGTGTGTTGTGTCTGTCACATGTATTGCAGACGGTACTATCACTACTGTGGTCATTTCATTGCAGGCGACCGTCATTAGATATTTGTAGTGAAAATTATATGGATGTATTAAATATGAAGATATGGAGTAACCTTGCCTAAATGACATGTGGAGCAGTGATAATGATCTAATGGACCGTAAATTGACTAAATAACTAACATTTCTTTTATGACAACATGTCTTGTAATTGTTCGTGCATCTTTTAAAATCTTGCCCTGGTCGACTAACTGCCTCTGAGAAGCCATGGTCGACTTACTGCCTCTGGGAACAACGTTTGAAGTTTGACGAAACTCCAGTTCATGTACTGTTTATCAATCGTGTTGTTGGCTTCTTTCCATAATGAAACTGTTCATGCACACTTTCATTTGCGCACTTTTTCTATTTTCGGGAGAGTACATATAAGGGGAAACAATACAATTATTGTCTAACTTTCAACCACAGTTGCACCCCCTTAGCTGTGGTTAAAAGTTAATATACTCTCTCGAAAATAGAAAAAATTGCGCAAATGACGGTGTGCAAAATTTGACTGACCGACCGACCGACAGAAGTACTTACGGCGGGAATTATGGTATTGAATGAATGAATAGGTCCTTTGGTTTTCCTAATTTTTTTTATTTCCGTATTCACACTTGCGTCACGAAACCAACTATTGCTTTTATTCATGGTTTTCTACAATCTCATAGAGTTAATAAAGAGGGATACCAGAGGCTTGTGAACAGTAAATACATAATACAACTAAACTGGTATAGTGCAGGTACTCGTAAGAAACAAAGTAGAAAACTAGACAACAGTATTTGATCCTTTGTCTAGTGTGCTAGTTTGCCTATTCACGTGAGTAACAAAGCTATGGAGGTGATGGAGTCTACAGATCTGGTTCGATCCTGGTACTAAAATCCACAATTGCGCGAGAGTGGTTATCCTCGGTGATGCACATGTTAGTGTGCTTAGCTGGTCGTGTGTTCTGTCACTGTTCACTCTTGCAGCGCGCGATGGTACCGTTCGGATATTTTCTTGTTCTGATATTTCTCCGGAGTGCCTATCACTCCTATAGCTCTTCTGTTGTCTAGGGTCCACCTCCTTGTTTTTTTGTTGTTGTTGTTCTTCCTTACGAGTATCTACCGTTGGTATTGTCCACTACGTTTAATAACAATTTGACTAGTTCTTTGCGATAGCTGGTTGAATTTCTTTCCTTTTATTTCTGACTTAGTCCCGCTTAGTTCTGGGGATCTCAAAGAGAGCAAGAGAGAATAAAGCCACTCCTACCCCGGGCATGTCCCACCCTATGGAGCATGCAGCCAACAATGCAGGTGAGATTACAGATGACAATTTATATAAAAGGCGATACATACCCGTCTGGTTCCTAGATCTTTAAAAAATTAATTATTTACTAGCATCAGTACAGCTTTGTCATCCGAGTCTAAACTGTCTTTGATTTATTTGTGGTTCCACTAATGGCTTTATTCTATATTCCAGTACTTAAGCGTACGTTTTATCAGTAAAATTCTACAATGACTTATTTCACATTTTCTATCATTGTCATTGTAACATTTATATTCATTACCCTTTTTCTTGTCGCTCCCAATGGAGTATGGAGCCACCACCGCAACCAGCCCCCTAGTATGCTCTTGAAGTGGTGGTTTGAGTAGCATTTAAATGATGAGGTTGCCGCATTAATTATTTAATTCATTTCTCTTCTCGCTGCTAATGGGAGCGGAGTGACCACCTTATCTGCTCCCCTTGCAGAAAGACTTTATTAAACCACTTGTATGTTCTTGCTGTAGGCATTTATGTAGCTAGTTGTCTTACACTATGTCTCTTCCTAACCTCATGCACAACCTTATATGACATACTAGGGGCAGCAGTGTTCATTTTTTTTGGGGGGGGGGTTTCTTCACAGACCACCGGAAATTATACGGGACAATAGTGCAAATATCATTTATTATTGTGTTACTCGGGGCAGAAATGTAACAAAAGAAAAAAAAAGAGGGGGGGGGGGGGGGGGGGGGGGGGGGGGGGGGAAGAAGGCTAATTGCCTGATTTCATTTCCCTGTATTAATAAAGATTTCTTTCTTTCGTTCTCTCTCTCTCTTATTTCCCCCCAAGTCTTCTTTATTTCCCACAATAATCACTCAAACGGTACTGTCATTTCCGCACGTGCTGTATTAACTATTCTGGTTAGTTATATTATAACCAACAATAATCACAGCCGTTCTTATTCTACCGACGCCTGAAGTACTTCGTTTAATAACAATTTGACTAGTTCTTTGCGATAGCTGGTTGAATTTCGTTCCTTTTATTTCTGACTTAGTCCCGCTTAGTTCTGGGGGTCTCAAGGAGATCAAGAAAGATTGAAGCCACTCCTACCCCGGGCATGTCCCACCCTATGGAGCATGCAGCCAACAATGCAGGTGAGATTACAGATGACAATTTAAATAAAAGGCGATACATACCCGTCTGGTTCCTAGATCTTTAACTGTACATGTCATAACGGCATCCGTGCCAATTTGATGAGTTATTTGGATGCCTTTCTCGTCTAGCGGCGTCTGTGACCTCACGGCTGCTGGAAGAAATGTCGCCATTAAACAAATGTGAAAATCATATCACATAATCTATTTCACAAAATATTGAGCTATCTTTGTGATACATTCAGCTTCACTGACACTGTCAACCAATGAATGAAAGTCAGTCGTTCAGTCAATCATAAAAAAAAATGACGTAGACAATTTCCTAGTAGAACTAATTGAAACTGGTTATAAATTCAACAAAGTGATGTACAGAGATTTGTGTCCACTGCAGTATATAGGTAGTGTCATGTCAGATACTGTCGAAAGGGAGTGACATGTTGGAGACTTCGCCATACTAGGTCCAGCTTTTTAATGAGGTGGGGTAGACCAGTTCCCTTCCTTGCTCCCTTTGCGTTCCTTAATTCAAGAACAAAGTCAGGTACTTGTCACGAGTGGAGAACAGAGTCTGTCTTAACCAAGACAAAAGTCTGAGTGAGGAGTAAGAAATAGAGGAAAGTCTGAAATAGCGAATGTGAATGTTGAGTGGAAGTTAGACAGTCAGGCGTACAAAGATGATAAACACTCTTTTACCCTGCCACCCGGACTTATTTAGATGTCAGCTCCACTCACGCTGTCTTTCTCACCTATCAACAAATAGAACATACAAGGATGAACTACCAGACATCACTAAGGAAATAACTCCCACACTCCTCCCAACCCCATGGGAACAACATCAAAATTTCAGTATTAAGACCTCCATAACTACCACCTGCCCCATGGGAGAGCAAAATACTCTCCAAAGGAAAATAGCAGCATGTGACATGATTGAAGAACTATACCCCAGAGAAGCATGGATCCAAGTATATACTGATGGATCTGCAACCAGAGCAGTGAAGAACGGAGGCGCAGGAGTTTATGTGGTCTATCCAGACAAAGAAAATGAATCCACCTGTTCACCTACTGGAATATTCTGTTCAAACTATGCTGCTGAAGTACAGGCCATAAGCATTGCTGCAGGAATAATAAATAACACAATAAGCCAATGTCAGCAGGTTGTATTCCTTACCGATGCAATGTCATATGTTAGCAAAAGAGGGAGCAACACAGGAACAAAAAGAACAAACAATCACATTCCAGGAAAAGAAGACCCTTATCAAGGCCATCAGGAAAATTGATCAACAAAGAGACAACTATCAATATCTTGATCGAGCAAAACAGGTGATCCTGTTCCGTATGAGAACAGGACACAACAGACTGAACAGTCACTTATACAGACTGAGATTGGTCCCATCACCCCTATGTACGTGTGGACAGGCAGCACAGACAGCCGAACACATCCTGCAAGACTGCCACATGCTTAGTCAATTGCGAACTGAACATTGGCCCACAGAGACGCACATCCACACAAAGCTGTTTGGGAGTCTTGAAGAACTTTCAACCACAGCAACATACATCCAGAAAACCGGACTTCTTGTGTAGACATTTCTAAACAACAGCGAACGAGAAGGAGAAGAAGAAGACCTATCAACAAATGAATAGATATATGAAGTAACGGACTGAAACACACCAAGTGGTTTTCACATAAAACAATCACAGATGTGAAGGTATGTTCTGATCTGCTGCTAAATAGTTTTCTATGTATATATATATATATATATATATATATATATATATATATATATATATATATATATATATATATATATATATATATATATATATATATATATATATATATATATATATATATATATATATATATATATATATATATATATATATATATATATATATATATATATATATATATATATATATATATATATATATATATATATATATATATATATATATATATATATATATATATATATATATATATATATATATATATATATATATATATATATATATATATATATATATATATATATATATATATATATATATACAGGGTATTCCACGAAAAAGCGGCCCCATTCACAAAGTGAAAGTAGCCAGTTTATATATATATATATATATATATATATATATATATATATATATATATATATATATATATATATATATATATATATATATATATATATATATATATATATATATATATATATATATATATATATATGTGTGTGTGTGTGTGTACATATATATGTACATATATATGTACATATATGTGTACATATATGTGTACATATATGTGTGCATATATATATATATATATCTGCACAATGGCAGGAATTAAAAAATCAATCTAAACAACAGTAGAATTTCACTAACAATAAACACAAGAATAACAACAGGCGACCCCAAACCGAATTTGGTTAATAATCCAAAATGGCAACCAAAGTTGTATACAAAGAAAACCCAAAAATAACAAATAGGAACTCCACAATGGGTACTAGAAATACTAAACACCAAATCCTAATCTGTGTCCCAGTCGCAGTCCTCGGCCTCAAATAGAGACGACTGCGATCTAGGCTTCAAAAAAAAAAAAAAAACACCACCAATAAAACACAAAAACCCCACGAATGAGGTAGAGAGCTAAACACCCTCTTATAAGCACAACCAAGTACTTCTTAAAAAGATTAATTAATTTCCGCCACACGTCTTTGAGTTAAATCCCCTGTCTGTCAGTGAGGTTGTATCCGGTACACTTGAACCAATTATCTTAGGAATCCTGTGCCCTTCCGACGAGGTGAGAATTCAGATAAATCAAATGTTGACGAGAACAGTGGGAAATACATTTTCAGTGTGACTCAGTGATAATTAACCTCAATATCCTGTGGGTTGAATGGGTCAAAACTCAGGTTTGCGCAAGCAGTGCGCCTTAATATACACGAGAGACGCGATCAGTTCAATTGTGAATGGGCTTATAATGAACAGGGCCCACCGGTCTACAACGAAGACGGGATGGGCGCTTTAGTTTGATGAGCTTAAATGTTGGTGGTCTCAGAGGTTTAGCAGCTACAGGAGCATAGGGTACCAGCAGCTGGGTACTGAACTCTGCCTTCTTGGTATTGGGGTTTAGGATTTAACCAACTGGTCCCCACTCGGAAATTCGATCAAGACTATGATACCAGACCTTGGACTTAATGCTGGTTTCAGGTCCGTCTTCGGTAGTGTATGGAAGTTTGCCTTCTCCGCTGTGAAATCCCACATCGGGTTAAACACAACGATAAAATCAATATTTACACACATGGTCCCTAACCATGACATATCCGGCAACTCATAAGTATCCCGTTATACAAATGACTTGTATAAATCGTCAGGTACGCAGACACACGCACACACACACACACATATATATATATATATATATATATATATATATATATATATATATATATATATATATATATATATATATATATATATATATATATATATATATATATATATGTCTCTAGGGAACCAAAAAAAAACACACATCTCTCAAAGGACTCGTTGCAACAACAAAAATGGAGTTACAGTTGTATTTGCAAAATGGATATACACCCACCCTCACTGTCCTTTGAATAAGATTATAAAAGGTCCCATCTATGTAGTTTTAGTGGTACATAGCGAACTTAAAATGTATCCACTTTCCCATTATAAAATGAGATAGAAAAATTCACTGCTATACGCGTTCGCCACTGATGATTGATTAGTGATAGATTCTCATCTCATCTCATAATCGTACCCTCTTCTACCCCGTGAAACGAAGTGTAGAGGGGACCCAAGTGCACAAGGCCCATTGGCAGGACATGTAATCGAGGTGACTTGGCAAACAGGTGATTAGCCCATTGTGCCCGAACTTGCCCTCATGTGTACTCATATTCGCCATAAAACCTCCGAACCATCGAGACGTCATTCCAGCCTGAATGGACAGAGCCTCATACACCCGAAGGCTTCGAGGGATGTCCTTCCTCATCTGCACAAAGGCATTTATAGAGGAACTCTCAGGACCCGTAGGTCTGAGGAAAGGAGCAAAATCTGTGACGGGCACAGCAGTCTCTGGCACTGGGAGGTCCCCACTCAGAGTGGTGCACCACACACAGTCAGTAAAGACCAAGGTCGCCTGCGGCGCAGTGATAGATTCTACCTACACAAAAGATCTAAATAAAATTAGCGCTCTTACCGAGATACAAAGAAATCCACTACACCAACAGTAGCTGGTCGAATCTGCCAAATAAAGATGACACGTCCACTCTACTAGAATTCCTGCTGGAGCATTAAGTGCCAGATAACAAGAGAGTTCAGATTTTACAGTAAAACCCAGGCCACAGGTGTTTGGCCACCTGCGATTTCTAGTGACTCTTTCGTCTGGGCTGCAACATAACATGACACAACCGCTGCAGAGCCCGAGAACTAGTTTTCCATGTTCCGCGGACGAAAGCCGAGCTAAAAGAGAGAGAGACTGCCTTTTCTAGCGTAATGGGGTCTACCCGTGGACACACGAAAGGCGATGGCTTTTCCTGATGTCAAAGGCCAGGGGAGGTTTGCCGCTCAACTCCAAGAAACCGAGTACCAGGTTCTAACTCGTGGTCAAAGAACTCAAAGAAATATGCCGCCTATTGCGGCAGAGAGTCCTGGACGCATCAAAGATTTCTCCTAACAACATTAAAGAAAAAGGGGAGCGAACCTGTAAAATTACATTAACAGGCCAGTTACCCCACTTTACAACTACGGGAGACTGAAAAAGAAATGAAATGGGTGGGCCAAAAATCAAAAAGAATTAAGGGGATGCCTAAGCTCCCCCATAGTGCCCACAATTTATAACCTATCGTCACAGTACCCATTTACAGCTGGGCGGACTGGAGAGTAAAGCAAACAGGTTTCGATGAGAAGGATAATAAAATTGCCAAAATAGGAGGAATTAAAATTAAAACCGAAGACGTGATCCATATGAAGAGACTAAAAACAAGAATACAAAATAACTTCAAAGAAAAATAGCACAGAGAACATCTACAGTCAGATATAAATTAAGCATACTACCGCTTGCCAAGAAGAGATCATGTGATAATTTTCAGACTGAGAACCAGGCACTGCAGACTCGTATACCATCTATTCAACAAATTAAACGCATGGCAGATAGACATATGGAGGGGATCCCGTTAACGCCCATTGAGGCATATCGCGGTTCCTAGACATATGAGGAAAGACAAACAGTAGAACATATCCTACACGCATGTCAGCTCCACAAGAGGAACAGATTGACAGCATAGCTTTTACCAACCCCATTGGTGGAAAAAAAACCAAGCTGTGGAGTCGGATTTCGGTGTCGGAGTCGTGGACTCTGTCGGTTTTTAGTAGAGTCGGGAAAAATGTCAGGACTCTAACTCCAAATTGTATGCCATATGATTAGTAAACAACTGTAGCTGTAGTCGGGAGTTGGGATTCGGAGTTTTAAAATTTCAGGAGTCAGAGTTAAAACATTTTTTGGCCGACTCCACAACCCTGATTAAAAAACTATATGTCAATGACAGAAGCATGAGACAGACCACCATATATGGCAGAAATCGATCAGATGTGACAAAGATGGAGCCAGTCAATCATTACATCTCAACGTCACAATTTTAATAACACATGGTATTTCGATTATTGCATTTCTTTTATTTTTCACGTCAACAATTCTCTCAGGGAACTTTTATGACTATCAGACACACAAACCCAGTCTCACGCCTTGACCTAGTGAAGCACGCGCACGCCAAGGCTATTGCCACTGAAGTTAGCACAAAACCTGGTCTCCAACACTCCAGGGCGCTATTCAAGTGGTCGTCAAACCGAATTATTTGCCCTTACAGAGGCTCCTACCCGATGAAAATTGCACCACGAAACAGGGACATTGCGCTTTGAACATAGGAAATTGTCCCGATCAGGTTGAAAATATTAGTCGGTAGAGTGGAAAATTGCTCCACGATACTAGCGTGCAAATTTCTGTCTTAATTTCTTGCTATCTGGATCGATTGTAGCAGAATTTATTAGTGTCTGAAAATGTTACATTTCAGTTGTAAGCTAGAAAACAATTTCCAGTATTCACAAAACAATGCAGACGGTTTCTATTGTCTAAAGTCTAATCGGTTAGAGTGCTTTCCGAATAACCAGACCACATAGTCTTTTATATTTGGGCATGCGCCCTAATATAACCGACGGACCTTGTGTCTAGGTTGAACGGAGCGCGCCTCGTCAAAACGAGGCAAAACTTTATTTATTTTAAAAAAATATGCTGTCCTCTCGCCGCGAGGTTACCGGGTTTTGTGATCCAAACCTGGTAACGTCACGCTCCATTCTACCCAACTGAAATGGGTACCTGAATCTACTCATAGGGAAAGCAAAGACAGCCAGGAAGGGAACTTGCTTTGGAACTCGCAGGGTAAGAGAGGTAAAGGAAAAGAGAAAAACACATGGGGAAGAGAGAGAAATATAGATAAGAATGAAAGGGATAAAAAAAACGGAAGGACCTTGAGCAGATGGCACAGGGAGGGTACTACGTGGCGTGATTTTATCGAAGATACGAGTATATGCTTCTCAGGGAGCTGACGGGTTATAAGTGAATTTATTACGTAGATAACATAAATTGTGAATTAATAATGACATAGAGGATTTCATCTACACAAGATCACTACCGTCTGATAGTTACCAACGTTTTTTTTCAAGGTTTTCTATTTCAAACCAAGTCGAGTGATGAGAAAGCAATTAGCAACTGTAGGGATTTTTCTAGAGCAAGAGTAATAGTGAAAATTACCATCAAAGCAGCAATTGTTAGCCGTAGGTGTTCACAGTTAGTGTGATCAATGAAGAAAGAACCGTCGGCTGAATCACACTTTACTATACGCTCGCCAGCTTGTCGCCCAACTCGCGATTGATAAGTCGTCCAAGTCACTTTTACTGCGCATGCGTGCGTTTTCTCCTGCAGTTATTTTTGCTCATGCGCTGCTTGCAATTCTCAATCGTTGTGCGCTTTGCTTTTCTTGTCTTTTCTTTAATTCTGCCCAAGGCTGGGGTTGGGGTTGAGTTTAGCGTTAGCGACTATTTGTCTCCGCATCCTTAGCCTAACCCTAAATCCCAATGCTAAACCGCTCACCATAACCCTGCTTCCAGTTTTGCTTTGTAAATAATATGCGGCTACAAAAATCGTATATTATTCTCTTCTTCAACCCAACCCTTTAGGCCTCTGTATTAATGTAAGTTCAAGCAACTTGACATTCTAAATGTTAACTCTCGCTGTATTCTAAAGGCCATATTTGTTTTCGGGCGAGAAATAGCTGTAACCGGGGCAGGTGTTCCTTAGGACTGGAACGGCACCATATTACATCATGTGGCAGTGCCGGTATATGCAGTATTTTCAGTTTACTTTACAGAGAGCAGATGTTTAACTGGCCTAATCACCAGAGATTTAGATTTCTCTCTTAAATTTGTGTTACCAGGTTCGATTTTCTTCTCTTAGGTGTTGATGTAGCGAATTTAATTGAAATGGATAGATTTCTTATCTAGATCTCAAAACTGTAGTAATTCACCTTTTCAACAGCGTTCGATTTCATGCAAAACTTTTAATATCTTTCAGCATGAAACTTAAAATTTCAACAAAGTCTGGAATTCAGAACATTTTTACAATAATAAGTATAATAAAATTCTATCATCTCGTCAGATGCTTTCATCGATGCAAAAATCCCTTTTTGCATCCTTGTCTCATAGGCCTACTCAATTGTCAAATATGGCGAACCTTCTCATTCCACCGTGTTCCTTCTTTTAAGTTACAGTCTTATTTTAGGTTCGACGACATTTGCCCATCTCCTCAGATTTGTCCTTGATTTCTTTATAATCATAAGCATTCCTTGAGTTAAATGCTTTCCAACACAAGAATATTTTCTACTCTACATGGTTTGAGGTGTAAGACTATTTTTTTGCAAATTGACTCAAATCCTCGAACCTAGTTCTGCTGCGACTAGGGTTGGGAGCTCTATTCAAAATACATATTTAACGATTGTCACTACTTACGCCAGTAAGAAAATTATAACCACTCAATGTCCTGAAATACACATTTTATAAGAAATGTTGAAGTTTGATTCTCTCAAACTAAGAAATATGTAGAGCTGGACCAGATACGACCTCTTGAGTTGCGCTCTTTCATTCTACTGCCCAAATGGCGTCGTTGTTCCACTTTCCCCGGGGTAAATCTGAGCTATCCGATTGGTCAGGGGAAATCACCCAATTATTAGAAATGGCGTGTAGAAGCGACTCTACCCTAAATATGTGACACTATTTATTATTTTCTGTTTCTCATAAAATATAAAATTATGGGGTGGTCTGTGCTTCCTCTGTCTTGTAAGAATATAGTCTGTTTCCAAAGGAACAACTATGTACACGGCCACATATAGATCCCGGGGCTCCGCAAATGTATCCCGTAGGGAGACATTTGAGTACTATCAATAACAAAAAATCCATCCCCAAAAATTTCTAAGTTCAAAAAAAATTTTTCAGAAAAATTTAAAGTTCAAAAATTTTTCTAAGTCCAAAAATATTTCCAAAAAATTTAATCTAATTCCTATACTGGGGTCCTATGTCTATATGAGGTCGTCTGCTATGTAAAAAAAACTAGTAGTGGACATCAACTTCAAAAAGTGTAACTTATTCATCACATCATAATATTTTTCACCAAATTTACAAATTGGCAACACTGCCCAACAAAATCTGCAAAACACTCATAAGGTCATCACTAAAAAAATGTGACGAGTGGCAACACTGGGGAATGAACAATAAACTATCTTATTTGCAGAACTTGGCTGGATTATCATAATCTATTACATTTCATTCAAAAATATAGTTGATTACATTCTCTTGGATATGGTGGGGGGTGTTATCTCTTTTCTGTACTGTTATTTGCTCCATATTAAAAGCCTGCAAGTACTAAAAAAAAATCTTTTTTTTTTTTCTGGCGTACTTATTTATTCTATTTCCCAAGTACTCTGCAATATCCTTAGTAATGTCCAAAATCTCTAATTCCTATGGTAATGGCAATCCACTTTCATAGAATAGCCAATGTTTTCATGGGTACTCATCATCTTCTTCTTCTTTTTTTTTTTTTTGTGAATGAGCCACTTGCTCATTATTACATGTAGAAAACATCTCTAAACATAATATGCATATGTATCAGACGATAATACGACCAGCATCATTTTTATAAGTAATCATTTTTTCACAATAAAAGCATTAAAACCTCATGGCTTATCCTTATTTATCTATCTGAATGTTTCCTTGTTATAGACATTTTCTAAATGGTAAGTGTATAAATTCGTTCTAAGTCCGTCACTGTAGAAAATGTTCTATATTACATTTCTTTTTTTTTTTTTCTAAACTATGTGATGTTTGTCTCTAATATCCGTACGTCTGGTGGTGATCCTGTCCATTAGTCAGTTATTTCTAATCATTCCTTCTTTTCTGTCAATACAGTATTTTTTTTTTTTTGTGAACTCTTCCCTAGAAATATTATTCTATATATATATTTATTCTTCAAAGATCTTCTTTGACTTACCATACATCAATTTTCAAACATCAAATTATTCAGCAACCAACAGACGAATGTGTTACTATCATATTATGAAATATAAGGGAAAAGAAAAATATAGTTTCCAAATCATCATGAATTTTCTACATTGGGTTCCGTATTACTTTATTTTCTCTTTTAAGACAACTGCTTATACTCTTGACAATATGTATCCATGTTGTCACTCTCGAGGCATCCTTGTATACAATTTATATTTGTCTCCTTTTTTTTTTCATAACACCAATGTATCATTTATGGTGTTCCAATATCATTGTATCTATTCTAGTCCTCCTGTTATCTTGAGAATTCATCCTTAGTAACTCCCTATGTACCTTATCTAGCAATACCTTTATGCAAAACACATCAAACAATTATTTATGGAACTATCAACTGAGATGTAAGAACTTTTGACAATATGAGATGAAAAAAAAATTTTGGGGTCATCACTCAAAAAAAAAAATGTGACATAGAAAGGAAGAAAATAATCAATTGATCGTGAGGAATCTACAATATTCTCGTAAGACAAAGTTCCTGGCACTCTGACTACTATTTATCCATATTATTTCTGGTTATCCTTGCATACAGTGTACCATTTCCATTTTCTTTATAAGTCCAATTCCTCGCTCATGGTGCTCCAATATTTAAAATGTGGATCCTTCCTATTCCTCTTATTCTGTACTGGAAATATATCCTTATTAATTGTCCATGTACTATATTTGCGAATATTTATCATCAATATATCAACTAATCATTTATAGAACTATTAACATAAATGTCTAGACTTTACTAAAACATGAACAAAAACATGTCTTTTTACATATGTGCAAAATTTCGACACCAACTCTGCCTTCGCTGGTCGAGGGTTAGTCAGAGTTATGTGGTGCCTGTAACATCCGCTGACTACAGCCAGATGGGTGACTTATGGTACTTATAATTCAAAAATCTCATCCGTCAGTTATCTTAAGTGTGGGGCGGGGGTCTATTTCATGGTGTCCTTGACCAAGTTTGCTGCATTTCTAATCTAGATATTCTTTTTTTTTTTTTTTTTTTTTTTTCATAGTATCTCCATGATATATCTGTGACATGTCTGTCCTTGGGATAACATTATTTTTTTTTATCCAATATCCTCGGGGTGAACAAATCTCAGTGTGTCCACTTTCATCAATCATTTATTTATTTTCTCTCCTGTAATTCTGGGTATGTTATGAGTATTTTAAATTGTCAATTTATTCCAACTATCTTACAACATTCTGTAATTCGTGATAAGGAATAGTCATTTGTTATACAACAATGTTCATATTACAAAGGCAATAAGCAAAAATCAAAGAGATATCTTCTCCAAAATGCGGATGCATCTCTATTTCCTTTACCTCTGGGCGTAGCAATTATTCAGTCATTATTTTTTTTCTCCATTATTTAATCTCCATTTTGTGTCCTTAGTACCTGTGGTTCCATGGGATTATCATAATTCATTTGTGTCTCTTGTCTACTGATAATCCTTCAATAATGACTTCAAATATGGTCCTCATATGTGCAACAATCATCTGCTCTGATTTGTTCCATGGTATTCATCAAATATTCTATTATATCCTTGTCTTATCTCGTAACCACGAAAGACTAAGATTATTCCTCCTCCAATGTTAATGTGGGGGATTTTGTGCATAAACATTACAACAAAATCTCAGCTGTGACAACATAAAGTTTCACCTTAATATAAAATGTCATCTTCATCATACATAACCTGTTGCTTCTTCATCTCATGTGTCATTAGTGGTTATCATGCGGTAATGGGGTATTTCATTTGCTAGGTCAGCATGTGCAAATGCTATTTCTTTAACATGGGCAAAGGCATCATCAACAAATAGGTGCAATTTGTTCAATCTGGGGTTAGCATATACTAATGCTCTCAAGGGATTGTTCATTTGCAGAAAATCAGCATGCACAAATGTCATTGGGGTACTTGTGATATCAACAAAATATTGTTGGAATATCAGGGATCAAGCTGATGGGGGTATGAGTGGCATAGGGTGATTTATTTATTTTCTTCTTCATCTGCTAACCTCAGGGCAGTCAATGTTTTACAATATTGTCTTATCATCATCAAAATGTGTGTGGGTGGCATATAAACATATAGCATCTTATATAAAAAACATTCTAATTGTTTTTTTTTTCTTTTATGTCTTTTCTGTTTGTATCACAAGTACTAAAGAATGATAAAAATCAATTCACTAAACACTAGATATTCTAATAGTAAATCCTAACCAATAGGGTTGCAAGTAATAGTTTAGGTTAGAATAGAAGGAATGTTGTATCAGTGTCTGTTGTCAATAAGTGGCGAGGAAAGGGTACATCAAGGATCTCCTGATTACAACATGATTGTAATTCCAAGGAATGAATATGATTGGGATTTTAAAAAATCACAAGTCTAGAATGTCGTCTCAATATAGTGGAGAGGAAAAATAGTAAGTTAAAGATGTTGTAACAGTGGAGTGAAGAAAATCTTACTATAGAGAGTCAAGGTTGGGATATGGAATCTCTTGAGGAGAATGTTTAAAATTCTTGACAGTACTAATATACATCTGGGTCTAAAATAATAATGTACATTTGAAAATAAATAATCCTGTGGAGAAAAATAGCATAACCTACAATACTAGTTTTGGGTATGAATTATGTGCTGTTGAGAGATATTATAGTAGGAACAGTATGATTGATCAAGGTGGCAGATATCAAGGAGTTTAGCATAATATAGATCAAAGAAATATTAGTATGAGGTAAGAAAAAAAAAACTACTGGTGTAAAGTGTCTGCATGAAAATGCTGGTGAATGGAGCGTGGAATATGATCAGTTACAAAAGTGGAGATGAATGTTACAACAGAATAGTGTGACACATGTGTTATAGGTAAAGTTGTGTAGCATTCTAAATATTAAGAAAATGTATGTAACTAAATAAGGGTGTCTGTAAACTCGTAACACCGTGTGTTATCAATTGTTTTAACATTTTTATTTCACAATTATGCTATCTAAAGAAAATCCTCCGTGTGCTGGTCTTGATTTCTTTCTGGGCATCAGTATTCTAAGGCTGGAAAAAATAACTTTCTCAGTGAGGCTTTGACATCTTAGTCTGTAAGCAAGTCATTTGAACTGTCAAAAACTGAAAATAGAGTACATGGGGAGAGTTAGTACATTGTTAAAAAGGTTTGTTCACATATGCGTTGACCGTGTTCGGATTTGCGAACATATAAAACACCTGGGCGTGTTTTTTCAGAACAGCTTCGCTAGTTCCTTCACCATCTCTAACCTTGCAATGTCCCGACTGCTTAGGCGAGCATCATACTGAGTAGCAGTGGTGACGGGTGTGATAGGCGACGACACTGCATTTGCTGATTGTTGGGACACTGAGGACATTGACGAATGCGGTGATGGCTTAACATCATTTGATTGCGGTGATGGTTTTACTGTGGTTAGGGTTTGTATGGCTGGACCATCTGTTGGTTTTGAGGCAGGTATATGTTTCGCCTTGATTTTTCTTCTGACCTGGTTGTGCTGAACGTTAGCACTGGTTACAATGGGCACAGTAATTTGCACACTGTTGTTTTTGACTAGTTGAGATGAGGCTAACACTTCTCGGCTTGGTTTTGGACCATGATTGCGTTTCTTCAGAATCTTTCGTCTGATATAGTTGTGCTGTATACGCGGAATTTTGTTGCTAGGGATTGAGTCATCAGATTCTGTTTTATAGGCGCGTTTGACGCTGGAGCTGACTGGTACAAATAATGTACTATCCGCATCACTGGTTTCAATCGAACTGGCTGGGTTTGGCGAATCAATGTCAGTACTATCAGGACTAAGAGTATCCATGTCAGATTCCGTGTTGTTAAGGGAGATGTAACTTGTGGGTCTATAGCGATATTTTGGCTTTCTAATAGGCCTGATGGATACATCTGTGAAATTTTTCTCGTATGGGGTGTTGGTGGTTTGTTTACAAATTTCTTCATCTGGAACCAGAGTGTTAGTGGGTGCTGCTGGAAACTGATTCTCGTGTGGGGTAGTGATCATCTTGTGTTCATACCGTGTAAGTGCAATTTCTATCAATTCTCGAAATTCTTCTCGGCGTGTAGATAAATCAACAGCAAACTTGTTCTCCAGCAATTCATACACCAGCCTTATTGAGAGGACGGCAAAGTCACCATCTCTCAGGATAACGTCTATCTCTGCCGTCAGCTCCTCTGTTGTAGGTTGACCTATTCCGCCAATTTTCTTTGTCTTGCTGTGCTTTGTCTTATCAGTTTTCGGCCAGTAATATTTTCTGCCCTCTTCGTCTGTTGTATGATCAAGTTCGTCTGACAAGTAGTCTTCAGTGGTCTCATCAGAGTCTGTCGTCTCTGACTCTGATATGTCAGACGAATCTGTACTGGATGGATTATAATTTAGGGTGGCTTTTCTGACTGGTCTTGTATTTGTCGTCAGAGGCGGAATGGGCCGGTGATTATCAATTTTTATTTGTTTTACGTGAGCTTTTGTTTGGTGTTGTTTCTCTATCTGATTTGCTTGCTGCCATCTTCTATCTCTCTCTCTAAATCTTTCTTCCACTTCTTTTCTGTACTTTGCTATCATTTCGTACCTCTCCGTGCATTCTAACTTATCTTCGTCTGCAGATGTCATCTTTTCTGTATTATCGACCATTTCAACACTGCACAAATCAAGTAAGTCCTCTGTAACTTGTCTTGATTTTATCCTGACTGGAATTAGACTTTTCTTAAACCTGTCATCCGTTTGTACTGCGACATTCTCTGTCTGAGGCTCTTTTCTAGTGATTGCAGGCGCAGTTCGTTGTTTCAAGTTCAATTTTGGTCTCCCTTCTTTGACTTTCAATGGTTGTAGCTTGATTTCAACAATCTCTTTTATTTCAATCTTATAAACTTTTGCAACCAATCCGTCTACTATTCTTATGCAAGGGAAATCGACTGCGTAGCTTCTACAACGTTTTAATTCTGAAGCGAGGTCTCTCAATGCTATTCTCTTCTTTCTGTTCTGTATGGTTGTCGAACACTTCTCCATGTTTGAATAGTTGTTGTTGTAGTTGCTGCTATGTAATTTTCCATTTATTGGTCCATCTTCGCTATTTTCTGTTTGACTTATAGTGGTGGGTTTTTGCTTTTAAAAGAGAAGTGGTCACGGCATCATTTTACCATACGTTTTCCACCGTGTTCCTTCTTTTAAGTTACAGTCTTATTTTAGGTTCGACGACATTTGCCCATCTCCTCAGATTTGTCCTTGATTTCTTTATAATCATAAGCATTCCTTGAGTTAAATGCTTTCCAACACAAGAATATTTTCTACTCTACATGGTTTGAGGTGTAAGACTATTTTTTGCAAATTGACTCAAATCCTCGAACCTAGTTCTGCTGCGACTAGGGTTGGGAGCTCTATTCAAAATACATATTTAACGATTGTCACTACTTACGCCAGTGAGAAAATTATAACCACTCAATGTCCTGAAATACACATTTTATAAGAAATGTTGAAGTTTGATTCTCTCAAACTAAGAAATATGTAGAGCTGGACCAGATACGACCTCTTGAGTTGCGCTCTTTCATTCTACTGCCCAAATGGCGTCGTTGTTCCACTTTCCCCGGGGTAAATCTGAGCTATCCGATTGGTCAGGGGAAATCACCCAATTATTAGAAATGGCGTGTAGAAGCGACTCTACCCTAAATATGTGACACTATTTATTATTTTCTGTTTCTCAGAAAATATAAAATTATGGGGTGGTCTGTGCTTCCTCTGTCTTGTAAGAATATAGTCTGTTTCCAAAGGAACAACTATGTACACGGCCACATAGCAGAATTCGTTGTTGGGCGACAAAGCGTACAGTAAAGTGTGGTTCAGTCGACTCATCAACAACGTAGTTAACAAGAAGGATTACCATGCAGTCGTCATAAGTAATTGTCTGGGAAAGTTAAAGGCGGCCGGCATGATGGGCTTAACACCTTGTTCCCAATATCCCTCAATGAACATGTAAAGGTATCCTTTACCTTCCCTTACCCTTCACAAGTAATTGAGGCCATTCATATTTGATTTTCTGCCGATAATATTTATCACAGTCTCAGATTAAAACAGGGGTATCTACTCTTACTGGAGGTCATGTCGAGACAGCAATTATCTTACATAATTTTCCTGAAGAAATGAGAGATTAAAAAATATGGCAAAGTATTTGCCCGTGAAGTCGTCACGTTTAGCTGATGTATGATGAAATTAGAAAGAATGAGGAATATTAACTTTTTATTTTTTGCGAGAAGAAATTAAATATCTGAAGATTACGGATAAATTGCAGGAACGTGGAAAATTGCCGTGTTTATGATTTGCCCTGACTTGAAGTTTTCATGAAACTTTTGTAACTGGAGGAAAAATGGCTAAAGTAAACATCCCTTGTGCGTATCTCAAGGCTGGACTTTTTTGTTGTTGTTGAAGGTTACTATTTACTTGAAGATTTTGTGGCCTTATTCTACAGGGTGTTTATAAAGTCGCTGTGCAGTGAAATTTACGCCCGGGCGAGACTACGTCACCAGAAATGTGGGTTTCAATTGGGGCTTGTTGTGTAATGCTGCACACGGGATTGTGGAACACAGCATTGGAACACAGAATATCATGACGTAAATTTGCATCATTCGTGACGTAATTTCTAAAATATTTTTCAAATTCACTGCACAGCGACTTTATAAACACCCTGTATAATCCTACGCTGTCGTCACTAACAGTGTTTTTCCATTCTGTCCTTTGATAAGGCTTGTTTGATTGCTTATACTTCCCTGTTAGCTTCGTTGTAGTCCTTCACATTACCCCTGTTAGCTTCGTTGTAGTCCTTCACATTACCCCTGTTAGCTTCGTTGTAGTCCTTCACATTACCCCTGTTAGCTTCGTTGTAGTCCTTCACATTACCCCTGGCTGCTGCTTCCTCTGCCTCTCTAACCAGCTCGTCAGCATAGTTTCTTGTGCCTCCTTTTTTTCGTGTGCCTCTATGTATATTTCGTGAGCCTTGGCTCTGGGACTTCTGGTTTTGTTTCTTTTTAAGTCTGTCCTCTTCTTTTTTCCTTTCTTGTCTTTTTTATGGTTATGTTGTTAACCATTCTTTTTGCCGCCTCCCCCATAACTTATCAACATGTCTTAATTAATCTATTTATTTTGTATCTATTGCTGATGGTCTTTTGTATTTGCTTCATCCTCTAGTTTTTGTAGCATTTACTGAAAAATGTAACGGGTAGTGTTTTTTTGTTGTTGTTGTTGAAAATATCCCAAATTAAACTGATGGTGTAGCTATGTACTATTACGTATCACTGGAGTTAAAATATATATGTTGGCTTGCAGAAGATTGTGATCCGATGTTACAAATGCTCCTCTACGTACTTTTACATTATATAATGATAACATACACTTTTTATTTATCCATGCAAGATCAGTCTGATTTATTCTGCCATGTGTACAAGTGATATACACCTTGCTTTCTGTATTATTTTATGTGTGCTTCCTCTTATTGCTAGTTGATTTGAAGAGTAGACGTTCATAAATGTTTTCCCGTTTTCATGCATTGTCCCACGTCCATGTTTTTCCGTTCTCTTCAAAGCACCTACTATATGTTATTATCTTTGCGATTAGGGACCTTTACAATTGTGGTGTCGTTTCTTCTGTCTCTATCCATATATTTTGAAGTCAAGTATAAAGATTATGCATTTGCTGTCACGGATTTTTTTTCTTCATTTGTTGGCGAGTGACACTTGTGACCGTGCGTGCTGGTGTGTGTTGTTGTTGTTGTTTAGTGGTAAGTCCGATCACTATCCTAACAGTGGGTGGTTGCACATGATGATGTTTCACGTACGAGTACATACATTTAACACGAAGAACTGATGCAGGATGATGAACTAGATAGGTAATGGAGTTCACTAGAACAGCGATGAAGTAAGCAAAAGTAGTCAAGTTTATTTACATGATGTTTTCAGGAATGTAATGATACATCAAGTGGAAGGGGATTCAATCGATCCTGCCTTGCCCCTGCAGTAATCAAACTTTTCAAACAGTCATTTCAATTATGTTGATTATTTACAAAGTCGACCTTTCACTTCTCGTACCATGGGTTCCAGTTAACTGCCCCTGTTTCTATTTTTTCTTCACTGTCATTACTTTTTCTGCCCAAACTGTTTATTTTTCATTTCTGAGTCTAGAACGTTGAACACTTAAAGTTACTGGTTTCCTTGAATCTTTTCTGACGAAAAAATTTTCTTGACCATTACTGTGTGAGCTGGTTGGTTTATCTCGTATGACGAAAACTGGCCCAAACCGCCAGGGTATGACTATTTCTATCAATTGTTCTTGCTACACACTACTAAACTAACCGTTCATACCCGCTGTCTCTGTGCTTGAAAAAAAAACATACTTGTCTTGACCGACTGCGTGGGTGCCCACTTCGTGCGAATGGAAAACACACATCATCAAAACTATATTTAAATTGCGTCAAACAGCAATTTTCTCAACAAAGATGGCATTTGAGGCTCCAAGGAACTAGACAACCGTACATCTCTTGTGAACACAAGAGCCAACCAAAACTATGGCTTGTTGTCTACTGTGGTGAAAAATTCTAATACCCATATATAAATTAGAACATAAATGTAAAGCAGAACGAAATAATACGATAGGAAGAAGAATGGAGAAGGACCAGTGCTTTCCCAGTATAGATAACGCCTTAGATGTATAACCCCGTAATGGCTAACACAAGATTTCTACTTGTCCTAATTCGTTCGTTCCTAAATAAAATGCTTGAGCCTAACAATACGGCGATAACCGTAGTTCTAAAAATAGAATGTGTAGTAAAATCTTTTAGTCGACCTTGATTTTAAAAACTAACACTAGTGAAAAACCACGCACAAGGTTAGCCTTGGAAAGACAGACGGGCTTAGAAGAAAAAAAGCAGAGAGAGGTAGACGGACCATGGAACACAGTAGCGCCAGCCACTCGCTGTGTGTCTAAAAATAAACCAACTCGCAGTGTGCATGGCCTAATTTTTTTCAAATAAACAGTGATGAAAAAAACTAACGATACGATGTTAAGTTTTGAAAACAGGTTTAATTCTTATTAGGAAACCTGATTTTTACGTAGTGCTCCTGACTTTATACTGATAGTACAGTCTGTCGTAGATTTCCGATAGGAGAATTAAGACTAGGTTTGGTCCCTTCTGAATAGGTTTGAATAGGTGATAGACTCAGTGAGAGCTAGTGAAAGGTAATAGAATTTCCACACACGTGAGATGATAGATTTGATATAGTGGCTGTCTCTGAAAGCGAAAAGAATTCTTCTCTCTCTCACCTATCTTCTACAACAGTTGTTACAGCGTCAGACAGACTACACCAATATACATATTACATATATTTCTATCACTCACAGGCACGCACATACACGTGACGACAGGTAAACACACAGACGTGGGAAAACTATAACAATGATATATATATTATCTAGAACGAGCTGACCAAACACGATTATTAAGTTCAAGAGCGATTTTATTATCAGGAAAAATTGGCTCACAACATCAAAGAAAGTACATCAAGGAAAATACATATACACATAGTCATAAAAAAATCAAGGAAATGTTGCAAGGATGATAGCCCCGTTATAGTGTTAACTCTAGGTTTAGCCCGGCCCCGTTAAGAGAACAGATGATGGCGCCCGAGTCACAGATACATAGGGTTTGAGTCTAAGAGTTTTTCTTTGTTTTATCTCGTAATTATATGCACAGAGTTTGAAAAAAATCTGATTTAACCTAAGACAAAAACACAAGAACTCTAGCCTTAGCAACAAATTATGCAGATTGGAAAAAAAATTAGGACAGCAACAGGGTGTCAAAGATAAAATAGTGAAAAATATCACTCAAACCAGCGTACACTCATTCATTCCGCCATGGCTTCTCATACTTGTACTCACGACTTTGCTTGCTGCCTCTTGGAACACATTGATTTTAGATTTTCACACAGACTCAAAAAATGCAGTCTTCTGCCAAGAAGTCCCCAGTTCCAAAAGACGTATTTAACTTGGAGTCTCCGGGAACGACTACTTGGGTATGCAAATTTGTTCAAATGTCTGATTAAGTCACCTAACAATTATTCCAGGCGCGGGAGTTAGCAGAGCACAGTGTCAATAGCGTAGGTTTCTAAAAAATGATGAATGTCAGGTCGGTGCCTTCCCTCAGTATAGGATTCACTTTAGTCACACCACAGATTTGTCCACAAGATATAATCTAGTCGGGAAATGATTGTTAATATTCACGCCACCAGGCAGCAAATTATATAGAGTTTCTGGAAGAAATTAAGTGCTGGCTCCAAGGTCCAGTATTTATCATTACAGTCTTTGAAAACCCGTTATAGGGATATTAGTATTTCTGTCTAACTTGCACCGTCAGATCAGTGTTACTTGAGAAAACCCACGTGGTTCAAAATAAGGACTGTCTATTTCTTCACAAGTATGGAAACTACTACTAGGTGCTGGTAAAGTTAGGGTCACCCCAAAACTTTCACTGTGTGGAGGAAAAATAACACATATAATATAATAAACAGAATCTGTACTGGTTAAAACTTACATTTAAACTTGCAAGCAGAGAGCTTTGCTTATCATTTAAACTTCCCGTGACGTAAGTTATATTTAAAAATCAGCAATCCTCATAAATTAAGAACACGTGCGTATTCCGTCACCATTCATGAGGCTGGATTCTAGAGTTTATACGTTAGTTTAGAAAAATACACTCGACTGAGTATTAGCAGTTAAATTAAATTTATAAATAGCTACAATTGCCGTTATAAGCTAGAAATTTTAATTTTATTCTGCTTTCCACTGAATGCTTCCCTAGAAAATATAATAGCCTACCACTTTATTTCTCTTCTGCGCTAAAGAAATAGATTAAAATGAATTAAGCGATTTAACACTTTAACACTCACAAAATCTATATATCTATCATATTAATTACCTCAACCACAGAATTACAGGTAGTCGCACAACTTAAGAATAAAAATGCTGAAAATATTTCTGGAAGTCTAGAAGTTCGACAAATTGCCGAAACAAACTGAGATCTTCGCTAACAGCTATTCTGTTTTCGAGCGACCTATCTACTGTGGAGTCTATGAGCGAGAATGAAATTAAAGTTTCAAACTTGGCCAATATCTTAAAATCAGACAAAGGGCCCAAACTTACTTCGCCAAGCGAAATTATCTCCCCTACTCCCAACATTTACGTCCGCTTAACGCGTGTCGTAACTGTCACCTACTGACCACGATGTACGCGTGTCAGTTTCAAATCCCAGACAGCCTGACTCCATTGCAGGGCAGTTTTCACACTACAGCTGACCATGGCCCAAGTGAGCGCCGTGTCAGTTTGGGATTTTCCAGACAAATGTCTGGATACTGACCGGTGCAGATGTAAAGTATCACACCTCACCGGGACTAATGCCGAGAAGAAACTCGCGCGCTCGGTGAGAATGTAGACGATTTGCTACGTCCTATGTTCAGCGAACCGACTTATCACGCCTTCTGACGCCCTGCAGCCCTGACATCTACGTAATATCGTCCTAGCGCGATTCTCAGTTTTGAGAAAGAAACAGGTAAAGTTTGCGAATTATATGAAAATAATATTCGCAAAACGAATGGATGAAAAATATACAGGAAAAATGAAATACAGAGATAATAAAAGAGAGAATTTGGGTGAACGAATAGGAAGAAAATGTAGGAAATTAAATGAATATAAACCCTACGTGACACAGTCGTAAAGGATTGAACAGGTGGTAGTTGAAATTAAACACTTAACATCGAAAAAAGATCGTATTCTTAACTACACCACTTAGCCCCTTGAAAATCATATATTCGTGTACAGGAAGGCTAGTGGACTAGGAATATGTAATAAATTATCTAAAAATTCCATTAGATAATTAAATATTGGTAATAAAACATATAGAGAACAGAGATACTGTCAGGTTTGGTCATATCTGCTTGGGATGGAAATCACTGATTTTTGTGAAACATAGTAGTGACAGAATGTCTAGGATAGTACGTGGGAGGCCATTGGCTGGACTTTGAAGTTAAAAGAAATTGGATTGGGTGACCTATGAATAACAAATAAATGCCTAGAAACGGAGTAGAAGTGAATGAAAATGTTGGAATGACTGGGTACTCTTTTGAATATATTCAAAACGATTGGTCAATACACTGGATATTGGCAGAAGAAATCTTAGAGGGGACGCCATATCGTTACACATTTGAGAGATGAGAGCAGGCAGTGTTATCCAAAATTAAATATATGATAACAGCTTGGACATACCGCAGATCAAACTGTGCCAGTCATCTTTAGTGTGTTTTCCTTACGAATTGTGGTAAGCTAGACATTTTTGATCTGTATTTATATGAAAATTGAATGTGAAATGATAAATTATGTCTGTATGTGTGCGGTTCAGTAGCAAACATGAGGCAAAGCCTAGATATTGCTCCACCATGTAAAAGATTGTCAGAAAGGAGTATAACTGCATATATATTTATTGGATTGACATATAGTAACATAACACCTATCCTATTGTATGGAAGGGATTACAGCTGGAATTGCAGAGGCGTTGTAACCATTAGGGAGAGAAATACTGGTGTATATTGTCACATGAAAAGCTAGCAGTTGGCCTCAAGCGCTGAACTTTATGTTTGTTTGTACTGTCATGTACTTCAGTGTGGAATAATATTGTATACTAGTTAGTAAGAAGGATGCATAACCTTCACTTTCAGGGACCGTGGTATAGATGGTGATATTGCATCGTCCGGTCTGAGTACTGCGTGATCCAGAAAGTTGGCAGCAGACTCCCTGCACAAGATAGAGGCACATAACCATTGTGCTTACAGTTGATTGTGATTCCTGATTCACATTGTAGTAGGATCAGGATATCTATATATTGAAAAAGCTAATACATTGTATAAAATTTAACACTTGACTTACTTAAGATAAATCTTTAGAGTGTTATGTGTTTGTGATTGTCATAGTGTTGTAAATTGTTGCGAATCTTAACTTAGGTGTTTTATCTCGTGATTGAGAATAGTGGGAGTGTTATAAGGTTGTGTATAATTAGATCATCTTTCTGGAGGAGACTCTGTTTATGGTTGGATACTGTCATAGAGAGTGGCAGTACAGTTTGTGTGGAGAGGTGTCCTACCCATTGATTGGTTTTGGGGTTGTTAACGTATTGTCCATTGGGTAAGTTTTGTGTGAGTTGTGGTTGGGATTTAGTAATTTATGAATATTGTTGATGGTATGGCAGTTTGTTGTGGTAAGGATTGTGTGCCCCCGTGGTGTGTGACGGCAGATAGCTGGGTGACATGATGGAAATTGGTTATTAAATGATGTCCGACGCCACAGAAATATATAATTTAAATGGGTTGGCATAATTGTAATCCGCGATAACTTGTTATGCGTAAGAATATGGCATATCAGATTATCGTTGATTAATTAATAAATGTTGACTCTTATTTTTTAAATTGGATACCCGGCGGGATTTACATGTAGGTAATAGGATTAACTGTTGAGGACTTATATTATATTACATAAATAGGGTAGTTGGTATGAATCACTTGGATATACTAGACGTCTCTGTGTATGCGTTGTCAGGTGTCTTGTATAAAGTGGCCGGGGAGGGAACAACAAACTACTAAACAAACCAGTGACTGTAGGAGATTGGTGTGTGTTGTTTGGATGAGTGATGAGATAGAGAGTGAGGGTGGTAGACGATTGTGTCTAGAGTCTGGAACAGGGTGGTCATGACACGGAGATGAGGGTGGTGGAGTATGGAGTACATGATAGTGGGCGGCGTGTGTACACAGGATGGAGCAACATGGAGTGTCGACGAACTTTTGTATATAGGATATCAAGGAGAGATGATACTAGAGTTTATTACAGATAGATGTAAGTGACGCAATATATTGTAGGGAGTGGAACACGACGAGGTCACACAATGTTTAGGCATTAATGGTGAAGTAAGGAGATCTACAATACATATGGCGGTGACGTGATACTGTGAGATTGGAGGACACTATTGCATGGGCTGGGATAGTCACGGAGTTATTATCTGGTGGTGGAGGAAGAGAGGGGCGAGGTTCTGTGGGCTATTCGAGCTCGGGAGCATGCACACAGTAGATAAGATGCGGGTGAGAGATGTGACGGACAGGCGTGAAACACACACACACAAGGAGATGGACAGCATACATGAAGTTATATGTAGACATATGTTTATGATGTATCTATGTCTATTATAATATTCACATACACAGTAAACACAATACAATCAACAGCGTATCTCTATATCACTTTACTACATACTAACACCACCCCCAAACACAACCCAGAACCACCCCCACACACAAGAAGGGCACACAACACACACACACACAGACAACAATATTAAATAGGTTCCCAGGCTAACATAACTAAATGTCCTTGGTAGGGGGTATAGTGAGGTACATAGTTTTTTTACGGTGGAGTCAGAGTGGTATTCTGATGTTCTATGTGATCCCCTCTGTCCCCCCAATTGTTGTCATAACAAACCCCCCCTGGGGTCATTGGAATATGGGTAAGATAGGTGTGGTCGTTGAATTGCAATGATATTGCTTCCACTTTCAACAGTTTGAGTCCTTAAGTGAGGGACGTTACCTTTGTGGGGACAAGACAATGATGAGGTCTTGACGCTTTCACTCGGGTGGGGACGAGGCACGGCCAACTGTCATAGAGTGAGGGCTTGTTATTGGTTAAAGATTAACGGTATTGTTGGTGGTCAATCACAAGTAGGTTGGTGGGTGGAGTACGGTTGTGGTTGGGTGTTTAATTTGGGGGGGTGCGCGTGAACATTTGTTTTTGGAGAGTTGTTTAGAGTTTTGGTCGGGATAATCTTTAAGGAGTAAAGACTGTGGTTGTTTGGGGGAAGAATAGGGGATAGGGGTTTTGATTCCCAATTCTGGTGGAAAAATTGAGCGGGATCTTGGGGTGGGGGTTTATGAGACTAAGGGGGTCTGTGTGGGGGGCCCATATGGGGAGGTTTAGGGTGTGAATGATAGGATGAGGCCCTTTGGTGATTTTGGGTTGGGGGGGATAGTTTTTTTGTAGGTATATTGGAAGGGGTATGATCTTTTGGTTTGAGGAGGGAATGGACGGTTGACAATTGGAGACTTGACGAATTGCTTTTCTATAGGGACTCGGCCCATGTGATGAGAGGGCGGATGTATTGATCGGAGGGGATAGGGGCTTTGGGGGTGGGGTTGGTTGGTGGGTAGTGATTATCGGAGGATTATTGGGGTTGTTGGGGGGTCTGGTAGGGGGTGGGGGGTTTGGGCGGGTGGGTACGGGGGAGTGGGGTGGTGCGGGTGGTTTCGTTGTTCTTTTTTTTGGTGGGGGGTGAACGGTCGGGTGGGGGGTGGAGGGAGTTGGCGGGGAAGGTGTGGGGTTGGTACCATCCCAAATCAGTAGGACTAGACTTTGATGGGGGAGTGGGAGGAATTTAAGGGGGTGGGGGGTTACAGAGGAAGTTTTGTTTTGAGCAGGCGAGGGGGGGTGTCTAGGGGAGGGGGGGTGCAGTACGGGGGGGGGGGTGGGGGGTGGGGGGGGGGTTTGGGAATATGTCAGAATGGGGGGGTCGGGGGGGGTTGTACGGGTGAGGACTAGGTTTGCGTGGGGGGGGATTGGTGGGGGGGATGGGGGGGTGGGGGTGGTAGGGGTTAGGGGGGGATGGGGTTGGGGGTGGTGTGGCGTTTTGTAGTGTTGGGGGGGAGGGTTGAGGGGGGGTG